>JAHIAM010000145.1:0-111958 GCA_021605205.1 Aegilops longissima | reverse complement strand
GCGCTGCTGATTGTCTTCGCTATGTAGGCGGGTTCCTCCTCCAATACTTCATAGAAGGTTTTGAACACAAGGATAGTGTCCGCTCTGCAAAACAAGTTCCACATAACACCGAGAGAGAATAATTTTGCACAGATCTCACGACGATTCCGCAGCGTGACATCACACCACGGCCAGGCCTTTATATGAATCGCTTTTTTACCGCTCCACCTCAGCGCAGGTTTAGCGAGGCGGTTTCCTTGGCACGCCTTATCAAAGCATAGATCGTGCCCCTTATTCCGGGATTCTCATCAAGACGGACATGGGTAACCCATCCGCGCCATTGATTACGACGCTTGGGAAATAAGCGAGTTTTACCAGAGCTGGTGGGGACGATAGCTTCGCTCGTCTCTTATAAGGGATAAGGACCCACCTTTTCACCCACGCCTTCTTCCTCCTTTGCTCATCCATTTCCACGCACTCGAGCTCCAATACCTAAGTCCGCACATCCCACCTCAACCTTCTCCGACCATGTCGAGCGGAGGCAGGTGGATGGCCTCCTCCGCCACGGAGGGGCACATCACAAGACTGCTGGAGGCCGACACTTGTCCGGCGATATCACAAGACAAGGCTGCCCGACGACGGGCAGCTCATTCCAGGCCCTGTGCCCCATGAGAGGGTGGTATTTCCCCACTTCTCCAGGGACTAGGTTTTCCACTTCACCCATTTGTCTGGGGCTCATGTTCTACTACGGCCTGGACTTCCATGACTGGCCCCAATTTCGCCCTCAACATCTTGGCGCTATCGTCAGTGCGTAGGCCTTCCTCAGATCCAGCCCCACTTCGCCTATGGCTGAAGACCTTAATGTCAGCCAAGGTTGTGGGCGGCCGCAAGCGAGTGCGGAGGCGCCATGGTCGGCAAGATGGCCAAAGTCCTATGGCTCGAGGGCTCATTTGTGGAGACAATAAAGGTGGCAATCGGGTGGTTCTACATCATCGAGCCACGCTAATTCTGAATGGGTGGCGGCCCCGAATTCAGATCTGGATTCCCACATGGCTCTCATCATGGAAAGAGACAGGCCTGAAGTGGGGGATTCAGACGAGCTATCCGGACTCCAAACATGCGTCCAAACCTCGTGGACAAGAATCTCAGCTTGTCGACGTAATCCGTGATGCTCATCCGCCGGATTCTCCCATGCCAACAACGGCCTTTAACTTGTGGAGTTCGATCCGCACAACACCGAATCCTTGAGCCGCTCTTCGACACTACGCACGTAAGATGCTTGAAGGTGTTGTTCAAGGGCGCTGAAGCCCCAACATCCTCTAACAAGGATCATGGATACAGCCATCGCGGCCGCCGGGCGCGAGGTAAGTTATTTTACCTTTACGGACTCTTTTTTTCATAGATTGACTCTAGGTGGGATCTAAAACTCCCTAATCTTTGACAGATCGGTTGAAGACGCCCCGGACAGATTAACTGTCCTGGCCTTTGCCGAAGACCCGGAGGACGCCTGATTGACGGGAAGGCTGCCTCGGGCGCCCGCATGTGGTGCCGGAGAAGAAGGCTAAGAAGGAGGCCACGGAACTCAAGGAGCTCCCTGACGCCAGTGCTGCAGATTCGATGCGAATCTTCCCCGAGGACGAGGAGGAAGAAGAAGAAGCTCCTCTCCCGCCGGGAGGAGAAGAAAAGGAAGGCCGCCTAACCGGGAGGCCGAGGGTCCAAGAAGGAAGAACCTTCCTCCGCACTTCTCCACCAACGCCGACGATGATGAGGAGGATTGGCCTACAAGGGCCAAGCCTCGGCGAGATCGTAAGTGTCCGGATACCCATGGATTTTTATTATCGCAGAGTGTTCTCTAATGTCGAACAACCGCAGCAGCCCGCCTAAAGGCGAAGTTCGCCAATTCATCGAGCGGGTCCTCGGCTCGTTAGAAATGGAGAGTACTTGCTTCGACCGCCTCGCCTCACGCCATGGACGATGCTGCGTGGTGGGGCCTCAAGGGGCTTGGTCAAGAGGAGGTAGCGAGGAGGTGCCACAAGGCAACCTCCTGACTCCAGCGCAAGGGGCAAGACCTCAGGTTTCTAAGCCCACCCTCGCCTGGACTCTATGCCGGAACCATCAGCGTTCAAGTCCGCCAGCGGATCCTTTGCAAGAAGGGTAAGACGCCGGTGTCCTCCATCCATCCGGAGGCACCAGATAGCATCGGAGGCGCCAACAACGCCCATCGAGAGGAGCACCGCATCGTTATGAGTGCGGTGATCCGATGTCTTCAGTCCGCCAAGAGCGGACTGATCAAGTCTGTACCAGCCTTCTAAAGGCTTTGAGGTAAGTTTAGAATATGGAAAGGGTAAGGAAAATATTACCGCATCAAGCATCCTGAGGCTTAGTTATTTACCGAGGCGCCGGAACAAAAGCGGACTAAGGATCTATCGAGGAGGAGCACCGCATCGCTATGAGTGCGGTGATCCGATGCTTAGTTCGCCAAAAGAAAAGCCGGACTAAGGATCTAAAAAGATATACGCAGGAGTCTACCATATAAGTATGTCAATATGGGAATGCAGGTTACACACCTTTTACCGCGACCGACTCAGGATCTAAAAGATATACTAAGGATAATATAAGTAAAAGATGGGATACGCAAAGCTCGGTCAATGCATTGAAGCAGAACCTCGAGCGGTCCGAGAACGAGCTCGGACAAGCCAAGAAGCAGCTCGAGGACGAGGAAGGTAAGTAATACCTTATTAAAGAAATACCTTATAGAAAAGGTTTTGGTTGCAAAAAATAACAGGAATAACTTGGGTATTACAGGGGCCACGAACGAGGTGGCGACCCTGAAGGAAGCGGTGTCCGTGGCCGAAAACAAAGGAGCTGCAGAACGCACCGAGCGGGAGAAGGGGGAGGCGCAGCTGGCTAAGGTATGGCAAGAGCTCCAAGCTCTCGTGGAAAAACACGAGAGTTTGGAGCGTGACTCGAAGACTCGAGAGTCCGAGCTCGCCTCGGCTCTTGAGAGTGCCAAAGCTGCTAAGGCCGAGGCCCAAAAAGCCCTCTAAGAAATTGAGTCGTTAAAGAAGATAGCGGCGGGTAAGGCATTCTTTATGCAAAGCAAGCAATGTGAAAGTGAATTACCTATTACTTACCCGGATTCGGAGCTCTCCAGGAGCATTCGCAGATTTGCCCCGTAGTGTGTCTGATGCTGCCGCATTCTACCGTGCCAAGGAGGGGAGCTCGACGGAAAAGGTGTTCTGGTCTCAGTATGCTGAAGCAGCTGGTCGAGCTCCACAAGGTCGCCGAACAGGCCATGAAGGGCCTTATAGCGCGGCTGTGGCCATTGGAGGCCGTGCCCGGAGCTACTTCGCTTGGTGCGCGGTGGTGGATGCTGTCCACGGATTGAAGTCATCAAGTGCTCCGTCTGCATTGAAGGTGTCCGTCGGGCCCTTGCCCGTGCTAAAGTGCACCGGGGCAAGCTGGATGCGAGAAGCTTGTGACGGACGGCCACCAAGGGCCATGAGCATCGCACGCCGAAATGTACTATGAGGGCCTCTGAAGGGTGCCCACTAATAGCGGATGAGTGCTCCAAGGATGTAATTTTTGAATAGGCTCGCATTTGTTATCCCAGATGCTGAAAACTTGTTCATATCGCTAAGCAACGCTTATTAATTTAAAATATTACCTTCATGGCGCCGTTTTTCAAATTTGAGAGATGGCAAGTCGTTGGCTTCAGCCCCATGGCACGAGTCTTTGGGGTGTTCGGGATAAACTTGAGCACTCTTGTTCCCATTCTTGGGTCCATCTAGGAGGCGCCAACACAACGAACAAGGCAACCGGACTTATAATGCTTGAACACTCTCACTTAGCCATAGAATTCTATAATTTTAAATTTCGCGAAGCCCCTAGTATTCGAAGACCGAGTTCGGGCGCTATCCACGCCTTTGGCCGGACAAGTCCGGTTCCTCGCTCTAAGCGCATAAGTCTTTAGGGACCGAAAAACCTCTCGAACAGCGCATCGCTCTCGCCCTATCATGACGGTCAGTTTTAGCTTTCTCCATCGAGGTGCTCGACCCAGCTCAACTGGGCACAATCGCAGTGGTTCTCCCGGTGCTACCTTAGCCGATATAACGGAACGTAAGGTACCAAAACACGGGAGCCGGGCAAACCCAACTATTGACTCAAGACATGATTCGAAGCCGATTCATATAATGCTATAAGTTCGGGGTGCCGCACTTGTGAAAGTGTTCGGACTTATCACACCATAATTTTGGGATACTTAAGCCCCTGGTGTATTGGCCGTACCAAAGTGTACGGTTGCAACATGTCATGAAATGATCATATATATGGATAAATAAAAGAGTGCAATAATAAGCAAAAGCTATGCATTGTTTATTCAAAAAGGTACTGCAATGGCAGCAGAATGATACAAATAGTGCGATAAGCAAGGGATGGGACTATCTAACATATCCCCCTCCAGGGGTAAGCTGCGGGATGGTATGTAAAACAGGAATAATGCTCGTAATAGAGACCACCTGAACACTTTGACGTGGCTTACTGCTTCCTTGGCTGTTGCATCGTGAGTTCGGCGATTCTAGTGCCGGACAGGACTTCTGAAAGACGGAGTCCTGAAAGTAAGTAAAAGGAAGAAAAAGAAAAAAAGGAAAAGAATGACACAATCGGGAGCCCCTGGTGCGGTCGAGCCGCATTCTTGGCGTGCCGTGGTCTTGCCCCTCCCCATATGCCCATGGTATCTCCAGAGCGTAATTATGTACGCGTAACACTAGCTTTGCAATTTCGCGAGGGCTGGGGTTGGGGCCGGATTGCTACGCGTGCTTGAATCGTGCCAGGCGGTCTTGTTGTAGGTTACTCCGGGCGCGCTTGACAGTGTCCGGATGTTTAATGGCCGGACTCGAGAGTTGCTGTGAGAGGCTACTTTGTACCTCCGCCGCGAGGGCCGCCGTGTGCTCCTCTGTTCGGAGAGAGCGTTCGGTGTTTCCATTGACCGTGATTACTCCTCGAGGGCCTAGCATCTTGAGCTTGAGGTATGCGTAGTGCGGCACCGCATTGAACTTTGCAAATGCGGTTCGTCCGAGCAGCGCATGATATCCGCTGCAGAATGGGACGATGTCGAAGATTAACTCTTCGCTCGAAGTTATCCGGGATCCAAGACCACTTCGAGTGTAACCGAGCCCGTACAACTGGCCTATACACCTGGTATGACACCTTTAAAGGTCGCCTTTGTAGGTTTAATCCTTGAGGGTCTATGCCCATTTTGCGATCGTATCCCGATAAAGCAGGTTCAGCTGCTGCCGCCGCCCATCAGACTCGGTTAGGTGAAATCCGTCGATAATTGGGTCAAGAACCAATGCGGCGAAACCGCCGTGGCGGATGCTAGTGGGTGGTCCTTCGATCAAGGTGATCGGGCAGGAGGACCATGGGTTGAACTTCGGGCGATCGCTCCATCGCATATACGCCTCTTAGTGCACGCTCGCTCTCTTTTGGGTATATGGGTTGCGATATCATATTCACCGTCCGCACTTGCGTGGGAAAACCCTTCATCCTCTATTGTTCGGCGGCCGGGCTCTTCCTCGTCATCGCTATGCAGCCCTTGTCATTGAGTTCGACACTTAACTTGCTCGCTTGCTTGAACACCCAACAGTCCTGTGCTGGTGTGATTGGCTGGTTTTTCGGGGTGCCATGTATCCGCATGCGATCGAGTATTCGGTCCAAGTTGGACGGGCCCGGTATTTCTTTTGAATGGCTTCTTCGCGACCGGTTTAGAGCTCTGAATCCGCATTGACGGCCGATCTTCATGTTATCGCCGTTAATGCGGCGCTTATTCTTGTTGCGACGCGACCTGCCATTGCTGTCCTTGGTATCCGGACTATCAGGATGTTTGGCCAAGTTGTTGCTTCGAGCTAGCCAGCTATGCTCTCCCGCACAAAAGCGGTTCATGAGTGTTGTGAGGGCTGCCATGGATTTTGGCTTTTCCTGTCCTAGGTGCTAGGCAAGCCACTCGTCGCGGATGTTATGTTTGAAGGCTGCAAGGGCCTCTTCATCCGGACAGTCAACGATTTGATTTTTCTTTGTTAGGAACCGAGTCCGAATTGTCCGCCGATTCTTCCGCTGCTGAATTATGTGGCTAAGGTCATCGGCGCTCGGTGGTCGCACATATGTGCCCTGGAAGTTATCAAGGAATGCGGCTTCGAGTGTCCTCCCAACAACCAACCGATTCTGCCGGCAAGCTGTTGAGCCAATGCCAAGCTGGTCCTTTAAGCTTGAGTGGGAGGTATTTGATGGCATGTAGATCATCACCGCGGGCCATGTGGATATGGAGGAGATAGTCCTCGATCCGCACCGCAGGATCTGTGGTACCATCGTATGATTCGATGTTTACGGGTTTGAAGCCCTCGTGGATTTGATGATCCATTACTTCATCTGTGAAGCATAGTGCGTGTCGGCGCCTCAGATTGGGCTATATCACGACGTAGCTCATATGAGCTTTGTCTACTATGTTCGCCCGGCCGAAGTTTGTCTGTATCCGCGCGACGGTAATCATCCCGCTGCTACGCGCCACGCGATCCGTACATCGATCTTATATGTTTTGCCTTATCCTCCAATATATCTCGCAAGTCCGCGCGCTTTTCCGTGCCTTGGTACTTTTGAGCGCGCCGGGTGTGGCTTGAGCGGAGGGCCGAGAGGCTTCTCTGTCATGCCACGGGTGGCCGGGTCTGCCATGTCGTCTTGCCGGTGACTTGGGTGCTTCTCCTTCGACGAGGCAACGGCCTGCGCTTTGGGGTAGCTTTTGGGGGCGCTTCGAGTTCATACTCTTCGCTGCAAGGACTTCATGCATCCGCTGCCTAGCAGGTCTTGGTTAGCTCTAAGCTGTTGCTGCTTTTTCTTGAGGCTGTTTGCCGTGGCCATAAGCCTGCGTTTGAGACGCTCTGTTCGGCGGATCCTCGTGCACGACAAATTGTCGTCATCGAGGCTTGCCTCATCTTCGAGGGAGGCGCGAATTATCGCCCTCGACCTCTCTTCTACAGACCGTCGTGCGGACTTGCTTCTCCTCCTCCTCTGCTGAGTCCTCGCCGAGAGGGTTGTCTTCGGTACTATTCAGGGTGTTATTATCTCCCGTACGGGGATCACAGTTTTTGCTGTGGCGGGATTTAGAGCGGCGCCGCTGACGCCGGCGCTTCTGTTGCTTTTTGGAGGGGTCATCCTCCGTTGTTCCATCGCCGTTCCCATCTTTTGGGATGTCCACCATGTATATGTCATATGACGAGGTGGCCTTCCAGTGCCCTGTAGGCGCTGGGTCTTGGTCGTCTCCGGCGTCGTCGTCCATACCGTCGACGTCTTCGGAGTCGAAGTCGAGCATGTGGGTTAAATCATCGACAGTGGCTACAAAGTGGGTGGTGGGTGGGCGTTGAATTTCTTCGTCCGTATCCCAACCTTCCTGTCTGCAGTCCGGCCAGGGCTCTCTGGATAAAGAGAGAGACTTTAATGAATTCAGAATGTCGCCAAAGGGTGAGTGCTGAAAGATGTCCGCGGCAGTGAACTCCATAACGGGCGCCCAATCGGATTCGATTGGCAGGGGCGCGGAGGGTTCGGAGTCCGGAGAGGAGTCCGGCATCCTCGAGTCGAGGTCTTCGCAAAGGACAGGGACGGAGTTTGGCTCGATCGCTGTAGAGATTGTAGCCCCCGAGGCGGTGTCCAACCACTCGTCCTCGATCGAGGAATCCATCTTCGGATTAAGGGTCGGAGCGGATGCTGGTGCGGTCTCCAGGGCACTGTTCGGCTGCAGAGCTAGATCATGCCCATCGAGACAAGGCGGCATGCTTATTGCGGCTCGAATCCGTCGAAGATCAAGTCTCCGCGGATATCGGCCGTATAGTTCAAACTTCCAAATCTGACCTGATGGCGGGGCGTAGCTTCGATCTGCTCCAGATGGCTGCTTAATTGGCCGCAGTGCAAAGCCGCCGAATACTGAAGATCTGTCCGGGAGAAAAGTCTCACCGACCGCGCCGCTGTTGATGATCGAAGGAGTCATCGGGCCTATCGGTGACGATACGCAGGAACTCTCAATGAAAGCACCAATGTCGGTGTCAAACCGCGGATCTCGAGTAGGGGTCCCAACTGCATCTAGGCGGATGGTAACAGGAGACAAGGGACACGATGTTTTTACCCATGTTCAGCCCTCTCGATGGAGGTAATACCCTTACCCCGCTTGATTAATATTGATGATATGGGTAGTACAAGAGTAGATCTACCACGAGATCAAGGAGGCTAAACCCTAGAAGCTAGCCTATGGTATGATTGTTGTTCGTCCCACGGACTAAAACCCTCCGGTTTATATAGACACCAGATAGGTTAGGGTTACACAGAGTCGGTTACAATGGTAGGAGATCTACATATCCATATCGCCAAGCTTGCCTTCCACGCCAAGGAAAGTCCCATCCGGACACGGGACGAAGTCTTCAATCTTGTATCTTCATAGTCTTGGAGTCCGGCCGTGACGATAGTCCGGCTATCCGGACACCCCCTAGTCCGGGACTCCCTCAGGGCCCAAAAGAAAGTGGACTATTAACGGGCGTGATCTGATATGGGCCGTAATTTGGCCCAAAACATGGTAGGTTGTGAACGGGCCTGATCTTCTATGGGCCTCAATTTGGCCCAAAACATGCCAGGTTGTTAACGGGCCAGCCTACTAGTGTCTGAAAAAACATGGTGGGACTTTAGCTGGGCCGACCTTTTCACCGGAATGGCCTCTGTTGGGCCATGCCACGTGTCGACGTATCATAGGCGCCTCCTGTCCAATGAGTGGATGACATCTATCAAAACGGTGAGCAAACACGTGTTTCCTTCGGCCAATGAGAATTTTACACGTGGAAAATCCCCATTGGTCGAGGCTGTTAACGGGTTATCGGGTCCAAAACCGGTTTTGATAGCTTAACGGCGACCCGTTACGGTCGATGCCACGTGTCGGTCACCCTTGACAAAAGCACTTCTATGACGCGGGATTTATCATCATAGAAGTGGATACTTCCATGATGATAATTTTGGTAATGTCATGGAACACTTGTACGACAGCACAGGTGTGACTATCTTGATTCTGTCATAAAATTGTCATGGATGTACATGCATGACAGAAAACGTGACCTACTGTAACAAACACATGTCATCACGTAAGTGTATTTTTTTTGTAGTGTAAACTGCTGTATCTCTCGTTCTTTCGGTTCGTCGAGCTAGGCCATGGAATCGTTGAGTAGGTAGGCTGGGAAGGAGAGTTCTTCGCACGCACCCCAGAGTTTGAACCTCTCAAGGGTTTGCGGAAGCCGAAATCCAACATTTGGCGCGGCAGGTAGGGGTACACCAAAGCCCCTCTTCCGTCGGTCAACGCACCCCCGCCCCACTGCTTCCATGGCCGATGCTCGTCGAGCCCGTGCTAAGCGCCGAGCCGCTCTCGCCGCTCGCGTCTCCCAGATGGCGCCCGTCGGCGGGCCTCCCCATCATTCTCCCTCACCCGCCGCCAACGCCGCCACGGGCCCGGCGGGGAACAAGCAACAAGCTTCGTCGCTGCACCCCTCCGTGCGGCGGGATGGACGAACCGCCACCCCATCGCTGACTCCGGCTGGCTCATCGTCCCACGCTTGTCGCAGGCCTGCAGACGCACAGGCTGCGCCGCTCATGGCGTGCAAGCTCCTGCGTTATCACCCCATCGACGACCTCTACAAGGACTGGCTGGACCGCATCGCTGAGCTCGTCAGTGCCGCTGGGGGCTCTCCTGCACCACCTCTCTCGCTACCTCGCCTGCCTCCTGCTGCGGGCAACGTGGCCCATGGAGCGCCTCGGACCGAGACGCGTGGCCCCATGGCGTGACCCACCGCGTCGGGCGCCCGTGCGCGAAGAAGAAAGGTTCAAAGAGGTCTGGCGGCCGCAAGAAGATGCTCTTGGGCTCCCAGCACTGCCACGTCAAGATCGCGTGCCGCCTGCAGTGGTGGCGTGTGGGTACCAAGACCAGGCTCCGCCTCCGCGACGAGCTCCAGTGACCACTACGGGTTGCCGAGCCTTCACTCTCGAGCTGCACAGCTTCGTCTGGCCAGGAAAGTTCAAGCCCGACCTGCCTCCACGCTACGACAGCACTCCCGACCCTATTGAGTTCCTGCAGCTCTACGAGCTGAGCATCGAGGCGGCCAACAGCGACGAAAAAGTCATGGTGAACTGGTTTCCCATGGCCCTCAAAGACGGCGCGCGCTCGTGGCTCCTGAACCTGCCCGCGGGATTGATCTCCTCCTAGGGCAAGAAGCGCGAGCGTTTCGTCGCCAACTTCCAGGGCACTCGCGATCGCCCGCCTGCCACGGATGACCTGTGACGCATCAAGCAGCAGCCAAGGGAAACCCTGCAGAAGTACATCCAGCGATTCAACAGCGTTCGCCTCTAGATTCCCAAGGTGATGGACGAGGCCATCATCTCAACATTCTCGGATGGTGTCTGCGATGTCAAGATGAAGGAGGAGCTCGCCATACACGAGGACCTGTGCATGGCTCTGGAGATGTTCAACATGGTGACCAAGTGCGCGAGAGCTGAGGAAGGGCGCCTTTCCCTCCTCGAGCTCCCAACGGCCGAACCAGAAGACAAGAAGGCCAAGGCCAAGGACGTGAAGGGCAAGGGGGCAGCCGTGCTCGCGGCTGAACCAGAGATGAAGCGCGACTACAACCACCGAGAGTCATCCAAGGGCAGCCGTCCGTTTTGCATCTTCCACAACGTACACAGCCACAACACCAATGATAGTCACGAGCTCAGGGTCAACCGCGATGGGCGCCTCGGTCGACACCCCGAGCGCAATGACCGAGGCTACGGCCATGGAGGAGTCCGAACTGGAGGACGCTGGGACGATCGTGGCCCCCGCCAGGAGTGGTGCGATCAGCCTCGCGAGGACCGTCCTGTAATGCCCTCGATGCGGCTATATCTCCCACGTGTCGAAGCACGACTTAGAGGCATAACCGCATTGAAAGCAATGTCGCAAGTGAGGTAATCTTCACACAACCCATGTAATACATAAGGGAAAGAGATACATAGTTGGCTTACAATCGCCACTTCACACAATACATGAGTATAGCATTACATCATACAGATACAATCAAGGTCCGACTACGGAACCAAAATAAAAGAAGACTACCCCAAATGCTACACAGATCCCCGATCGTCCCAACTGGGCTCCACTACTGATCAACTGAAACGAAACAACACAATGAACAAGATCTTCATCGAGCTCCTCCTTGAGCTCGGTGGCCACCGCACAGTTTCATCGACACCGCAAACTGGTTTTGAAGTATCATGAGTCACGGGACTCAACAATCTCACACCAGAGATCAAGACTATTTAAGCTTATGGGTAGGAGAAGGTAGTGAGGTGGAGCTGCAGCAAGCGACTAGCGATCTGGTGTCTAACATACGCAATCGAGAGCGAGAAGAGAAAGCAAAAGCACGGTCGAACAACTATGATCAAGAAGTGATCCTAGAACAACCTACGTCAAGCATAACTCCAACACCGTGTTCACTTCCTGGACTACGCCGAGAAGAGACCATCACGGTTACACACGCGGTTGGTGTATTTTAATTAAGATCAACTTTGGGTTTTCTACAACGGGACATTAACAAATTCCCATCTGCCTCATAACATGGGCACGGCTTTCAAAAGATAATACCCTGCAGGGTGTCCCAACTTAGCCCATTATAATCTCTCACGGTCAACGAAGGATATTCCTTCTACCGGAAGACCCGATCAGTCTCGGAATCCCGCTACAAGACATTTCGGCAGTAATAAAACAACCAGCAAAAGCCGCCGGATGTGCCGACAAATCTGATAGGAGCTGCACATATCTCGCTCGTGGCACACCGGATGAACACTACGACGGCAACCGAAGATACCCCAAGTTGCCTCGGGCGGCACCGCAGTGGCTCTAATTTGGACCAGCACTGGAGGAGCACTCGCCCGGGGTTAAAATAAAGATGACCCTTGAGTCTGCAGAACCCAAGGAAAAAGGCTTAGGTGGCAAATGGTAAAACCAAGGTTGGGCCTTGCCGGAGGAGTCTTATTCAAAGCGAACTGTCAAGGGGTCCCATAAATCACCCAACCGTAAGGAACGCAAAATCAAGGAACATAACACCGGTATGACGGAAACTAGGGCGGCAAGAGTGGAACAAAACACCAGGCATAAGGACGATCCTTCCACCCTTTACCAAGTATATAGATGCATTAATTAAATAAGATATATTGTGATATCCCAACAAGTAAACATGTTCCAACAAGGAACAACATCTCCATGTTCCAACAAGGAACAAACTTCATCTTCACCTGCAACTAACAACGCTATAAGAGGGGCTGAGCAAAGCGGTAACATAGCCAAACAACGGTTTGCTAGGAAAGGATGGTTAGGGGCTTGACATGGCAATATGGGAGGCATGATAAGAAAGTGATAGGCCTCGTAGCATAGGCATAGCAAAAGAGCGAGCAACTAGCAAGCAAAGATAGAAGTGATTTCGAGGGTATGGTCATCTTGCCTGAAATCCCACAAGGAAGAAGAACGAGTCCATGAAGAAGACAAACGGACGAAGTCGAACGAATCCTCACAACTCCGGAACGAAGCCGAAGCTAACGAGAGAAGCAACCCGGAAAGAAGCAAACAACATGGTAAGCACACAAGCATAAACATGTCATGATGCACAAACAAGTATGATGCATGTCCGGTTTAATGAGGCATGGCATGGCAATATGCACAAACAACACTACAAGTTAAGTGGAGCTCAATATGCAATGAGTTGCATAATGACAAAACACCACATCAATTATTCAGTTCTCTCTCGGTTATGTACCCAACAATGTTAAATATTGGTTAACATGGCAAGTGGTGAAGCATAACAAAACTATACCATCTAAACAATTTAAATGGGGCCGGATATAAAAACAACAAATCCGATAAATCCCCATATGCATTTAGCAATTTAATGCAACAACAATTTTAAGCATTTAAATGTTGTTATCATGATGCGGATGACATATGCAAGTTTTTATGCAATTTTATGAAAATGTTGACATGAGCATGATACGAGGCATTTGTCGCTATGGCAGAAGGAAAAGGGTGCCACGGCGATGAATCTGAAAATGATGCCACGACAACATATCGGTTCCGTAGCTCACGGAGATATCGGTGCAAAAGGAGACGTGCGGATGTACAGAACATGCAAAGATGGTGGGGGTGATCCCGCTTACGGGTTCCCATGGACGGCGGCATGGCAAGCGAGGAACGATAACGCACAACTCGGACACGGTGCAAACATATGGTACATCTCATACAAGCAAGGGCATCTCATCGCGGTTGTCTCGGGTTATACCTTCGAAGCGTGCGTTCTCGGGCAGAACGAGTTCGTAGTGGAAGTAGTGGTACACGGCGGCGGAGGTAGTTGTACACATTTCGTAGATGAACTTGGCGTAACCGTGCGGTAGTCGAACTTGGCGCTCGTGGTACACGGGTCTTCGGGCGACGATAGATGTACACAGTAACCGTAGTCGAACTTGAAGGGCCGGCGATGTCGTGGTACTTGGCATCCATGTGGTCTTCGAGAAACTTGACGGACCAGTTGCTCTGAGTTCTCGGTCCTCATGCTACTTGCCAAAATCCAAGAGGGTAGAAGTGGTAGACGCACGGGGCAAGGGCAGCAAGAGCTTGTCAGCTGGCGCGGGGCTCACGAGAGCATCCAATGCTCGCGGTGGCTGATGCGTGGTGCAGGGGCGTGCAGGAGGCGGTTCCAGTAGATGGTATCGGTGAGGGACTTGGGGCTCGGGGTCGCTGGGAAGGAGCAGCTCCGGTGCTGCGGCGCCGGAGATGGCAGGGGAGCGACGTCCTGGGGCAGTCGGCGAGGCGAAGCCCGGCGGCAACAAGCGGGCTCCGGTGGCCGGCTGGAGGTGCGAAGGCGACGAGGAGGACGCAGGCGCAGGCGATGGAGGAGCAGGAGAAGGGAAGGCGTCGCCTGGAGGGGCGTTGGGGCAGCGATGGCGAGGAGGGGAAGAGGCACGGTAGGAGAAGCAGGGCGCGACGAGCTGCGGCCGGCCGGCGAGGAGGTGGAGCCGCAAGGCGGCGGGGTCACGCGCGAGGTGGGTCGGGAGGAGCGGGGCTCTGCTCCTCTCTGGCAGAACGAGGGGAACGAGATGAGGGCGCGGCGCTGCTCTCCCTACGACGGTGCATCGAGGGAGGAGGGGATCGAGCAGGGCTCTCCCTGGCGATGGCTGTGTGTGGCGGCGGCGCACAGGGGAACGAGGGGAGATGAGGGGGATCGGGAGAGAGCGCTGGGAACGACAAGGAGGAGATGGATCGAGGGGATCGGGATAGGGTTAGAGCTGGGGCGCGGCTGGGCCTAGGAGGCTGGTTGGGTCGGCCCAGGTGGAGAAAGAAGTGGCCAGAGGCCTGGCTGGGCTGCAAGGCTGCTAGGCTGGGCTCTCTTTCACTACTAAAAGAAAAGAGAAAAAAATAGAGATTAAGAAAGAAAATAAAGAGGGGTTAGGGGAAGAAAAAGCGCAAGGGGATAATTTTCCCGGACTCACAAAAATGAGTTTGATCCAAGAAAAATAGGAAGACCATGATTGAAAGATTTAAATTCAAACTCATTTGAATTTAAATTCAAATGATTTGAATGGAAGTGAGGGTTGGGAAGATCCAAAAATGTTAAGAATTTAGGAGGAGCCTCGATAAAAGAGGTAAGAATTGTTGGCAAAGTTTGGGGACCAAACTTGAAGTAGAAAGGGCATTGGAATTTTGCAAGTGTGTTATGATCAATTCCAAATTAAAGAAATATTTAATATAGCTCCCTAATATTGGGACGATATATGTTATAAAGAGAAGTCACCCTTCCCTCGATTTAAATAGATGAACCATCTATGCAATTTATTAGCTGAGTTGAGATGCAAAGATTAATGACACGATGGCATGATGACATGATGCAATGCAAAAATAAAAGGGCGGCACAAATGAAACACACGACGAAACTCGGAATAGCTGGAAGTCATCTGGAGCGTCGGTCTTGGGGCGTTACAACACTGCACCACTACAAGAGGATCTCGTCCCGAGATCTAGGATGGTGCCGGAGAGAAAAGAAAGAGAAAGAGGTAAGACAAAATTGCTTCTTTGACAAACGAGTGAAACCAATGAACCTCGAGAGGTTGAAAACTTGAAAGAATAACACAATAGAGTTGAACGAAATTGAGAGCATTCCAGTAGAAAATAGAAACAAGGAACACCATGTGAACCTTGGGGGTTGCAAAGCTATGAATGACGATTACAATGGACAAGAAGGAATTGGAACCACTCTGGTTGAAACGAGATAAGAATGAATAAGAATTATATAATTTTGGCAGCACTCCGACTGTAAATGGAAGGAATTGAACATGAACTTGAAAAGATGGGATGATACTTGATGAAATCAACAACACACTGCCTCCGAAACTATTGAAAGAATGGCACAAGGGGTAAGAAGGATTTCAGACAGCACTTAGGTTGAAAAGAGAGGCAAAACTTGATATATGAAAGAACTTGAGCGGAGGACATAACACTCCCGTTAAACGGATAAGCAAGGAAAAGAACATGATATTTACAAAATGAGATGATGGGTCGAAGAGAGTAACAACACAATGCCTCCGGAACGAAAGAATAGAAGCTAGATGGTTGGGAAGAAAAGAACAGAGAAGAAAATGCCAACTTCTACCACAAATGAGCTTGGAAAGCACCCTTCCAAGAAGGTTAGAACGGAATTGTTGGAAAACCAACAACGAAAAGAACAAGCTTGTAGTGTGCTTATGGAAAACTTCTCAAAATTATGAGGTGACAACCCGCCACTAACGGAAACAGACGATTGGATTGATATCAACAAGGAGACGAGAAACTTATTTCACCGAGAGGACAAATGAAGAACTTGGGTCATTTATAAGCACCATAAATAGCAACAATCCTTAGGGGAAACTTTAGGTGAAATATAACCCAAGATAACTCCAATGAAGAGATTGATGGATTTAAATACCTCATTCTTGACAACAATATGAATCATGAAACATGAGGAGAAATTGCCAAGGATGACATAACACCATCTCAAAAGATAAGGTAGAAAGAATTGCACTTCGGAATGCAAGAAGAAGAATACTTGAGCTCCTCAAAGCAAAACATGTGTTGAACACCATGTTTATTTTAGAGTATAGCTTGGCGGGTCATAACTTCAAGAGAAATCTTGAAGAACAATTGAAGAATGAAAAGAATCCTTGACGAAGCACCATGTAGAGCCTCCATGAAGAACTCCGGTAAGAAAAGGATGATAAAAGAAAGAGAAGTTGAAAACACAAGGTGAAGCCTTGCAGTGATAAGATGAAGCTTCATGATGATGAGAGCTTGGAACTCCGGGAAAAGAAAAGATGAAACAATTGAAACCGAGAATTTATTCATCATGAACAAACTCCGAAAGAAGGAATTAATCACTTGGATGAAACAAGAACAAGAATTATGTTATGCTTATCCTTCACCAATTAAATTGATGGCAAGCAACGGATTAGGCATACTACTTATTCTCATTGAAAAAGGATTGAAGAGAGATATTGCTCAACTTGGGAAGGTCTTCAACGATCCGCCGGTAGGATTTGGGAAGAACGAATGAATCTATATAATAACGAAGGAAGAGAACTCTTGAACGAACCACCGTAAGAATTGAAATTGAACGAAGAAAAGAGAACGAATCACTGGGAGGAATTAGAAAACGACGTTGATACTTGAGGGAATTTAGAAACAAATGAACGTAGAGATCTCGAGCTGATTAGATAATACTTGGATGATGCACCGGTAAGATTTGGAGAACGAGAGGTGAAAGTTGGAATAAATAATTCTGAGATGATGGGCTCTGAAGAATCAAACTGAAAAGACTCCTGAATTGCTCCGGATGGGTGAAAAGAATTCTCACAATCGAAAAAAATTATGAGAGGATGGCATAAGATAGAACTATGAATCTTCAAGAGAACGGACCAAGATTAAAGAGAAACTCTTCTTCGGTCTTTAAAATTCGAGAATGACGACGAGAAACACCACCATGAATTGTTGAGATACACCGGGATGAAAATTAGAAAGGTTGAACCAACACTGAAAAGAATTTGGAAGATCTTGGAGAAAGACATTTGACTGATGATAACTCATTCTTACGTCAAACTTTGAAAAGTATTTTAGAAGCTCCGGGAAAATTAGAATAGTCAGGTAAGATCCTGGGAAAAGACCTGTGGGTTAGGGCCCACTCAAAAGAACCACCGTTGAACGATTTAAAGAGAGACTGCGCCGGTTGAATTAAATGGCTTGAATGAGATAATTATCTCCAGATAGCTTGAACGGATTGGGAATGGAAATGCGAATCTTTTGAGATATCTTCAACACTCCGGAACAATTGAATAACAAGAACTGAAAGATTATGAGGTGCACCGGTATGGGAAAACATTTCAAACGGGGAAAAGGATATGATCGACAAAGCTTGAATTGATTCCACCGGAGAAGAAAAGAATGAAGAATGATAAACTTGAAGCTTCCATTAGCATCTTCATGAGAATCACCGGATAAGAGCATTGAGGAGAAGAATGAAGAGACTTCACATCCATACGATGGATATTTGATTAAGAAATATGAGTCCTTGAAGAAAAGGGGTGGGAGGGCGGGATAACAAAGGCAACTTGGGCAGATGGAATGGATACCGTTGGGAAAACTTAGAATTGATCTCGCGAATGTTGGAATGACCGGATTTAATTGGAGAGAAGCACATGGTTGGAAAGGATTGAAAAGACGACCTTGATGAACAAGAAGGATTAGCATCCACATAGAAATATGAGAACACCGTTTAGAATAAGGTATGGAATCAACACTTGGCATTGAAGCAACTTAAATACCACAAAACGGAACAAAAACAAAGGATTTGGCTTGCATAATAAGCCGGAAACAAACATATGATAGATCCCATATCGTATCATGTGTGTGTTGGAAAGATATCCTACGAGATACTTGAATTCCCACGTATAAACTCCCGAAACTTTTTGGTTATGCAATCTGGTGTTGGGGATACAGGGGACACAAAATATATCACCCAAACTAACAATACCTAGATCCAGCTGTATCCATCCTTCAACACATAACCAAGAAACCTTCGCAAATCGTTTACCTCAACCTTCGAAAAGCATCCGTTATACGAGTCATGGCAATACTCTCGAGCTCGCCCCAGTACTGGGTTATCGAGGTTATCTCACCAACAACTGCATAAAAGAGATTTTCGATGTCGGCAAAGCTCAGGTATTCCAAAACTGCAACGACAAAATTGTGACGACAACACCTCGGAGCTCAACTCCCCGGGAAACTGCCACAACCCCTAAATGTCAGGAGGCACCAAGAACAATGTTCTCGTCACAAAACCATCGAAACGATTCCAAGATACCCGCGTGATCCTAAAAAAAAAT
Organism: Aegilops longissima; assembly: GCA_021605205.1. NCBI lineage: Eukaryota > Viridiplantae > Streptophyta > Magnoliopsida > Poales > Poaceae > Aegilops > Aegilops longissima. The sequence continues at coordinate 93,478 of JAHIAM010000145.1, read as the reverse complement.
TTAGTGAAATTTGAGGAGAGGAAAGTCAAAACATCTACGTCAGGAGACCTCACCAGAGTGACGAAGGGACTGAGGAGTAAAAAGAATCCTACTCTCCGATATATAAAATCCTAAGACTCAAAACATTTTTTTCTAGACTCAACAAAGTCAGCGATTCAATCAAGCAGGGGCTCCTAAGTCGGGATGGCTCGATTACCAACTTGTAACGCCTCGATGCGGCTATATCTCCCACGTGTCGAAGCACGACTTAGAGGCATAACCGCATTGAAAGCAATGTCGCAAGTGAGGTAATCTTCACACAACCCATGTAATACATAAGGAAAGAGATACATAGTTGGCTTACAATCGCCACTTCACACAATACATGAGTATAGCATTACATCATACAGATACAATCAAGGTCCGACTACGGAACCAAAATAAAAGAAGACTACCCCAAATGCTACACAGATCCCCGATCGTCCCAACTGGGCTCCACTATCGATCAATCAAACGAAACAACACAATGAACAAGATCTTCATCGAGCTCCTCCTTGAGCTCGGGTTCGCCACCGCACGGTTTCATCGGCACCGCAAACTGGTTTTGAAGTATCTGTGAGTCACGGGACTCAGCAATCTCACACCATGAGATCAAGACTATTTAAGCTTATGGGTAGGAGAAGGTAGTGAGGTGGAGCTGCAGCAAGCGACTAGCATATCTGGTGTCTAACATACGCAATCGAGAGCGAGAAGAGAAAGCAAAAGCACGGTCGAACAACTATGATCAAGAAGTGATCCTAGAACAACCTCGCCAAGCATAACTCCAACACTGTTCACTTCCGGACTCCACCGAGAAGAGACCATCACGCTACACACGCCGTTGGTGTATTTTAATTAAGATCAACTTCGGGTTTTCTACAACCGACATTAACAAATTCCCATCTGCCTCATAACCGCGGGCACGACTTTCAAAGATAATACCTGCAGGGTGTCCCAACTTAGCCCATTATAAGCTCTCACGGTCAACGAAGGATATTCCTTCTACTGGAAGACCCGATCGTCTCGAATCCTGCTACAAGACATTTCGGCAAGAATAAAACAAGACCAGGAAAGCCGCCGGATGTGCCGACAAACCTGATAGGAGCTGCACATATCTCGCTCTCGTGGCACACCGGATGAACACTACGACGGCAACCGAAGATACCCCAAGTTGCCTCGGGCGGCACCGCAAGTGGTTTAATTTGGACCAGCACTGGAGGAGCACCGCCCGGGTTAAAATAAAGATGACCCTTGAGTCTGCAGAACCCATGGGAAAAAGGCTTAGGTGGCAAATGGTAGAACCAAGGTTGGGCCTTGCTGGAGGAGTCTTATTCAAAGCGAACTTTCAAGGGGGTCCCATAAATCACCCAACCATGTAAGGAACGCAAAATCAAGGAACATAACACCGGTATGACGGAAACTAGGGCGGCAAGAGTGGAACAAAACACCAGGCATAAGGCCGAGCCTTCCACCCTTTACCAAGTATATAGATGCATTAATTAAATAAGATATATTGTGATATCCCAACAAGTAAACATGTTCCAACAAGGAACAACATCTCCATGTTCCAACAAGGAACAAACTTCACCTTCACCTGCAACTAACAACGCTATAAGAGGGGCTGAGCAAAGCGGTAACATAACCAAACAACGGTTTGCTAGGAAAGGATGGTTAGGGGCTTGACATGGCAATATGGGAGGCATGATAAGCAAGTGATAGGCCTCGTAGCATAGGCATAGCAAAAGAGCGAGCAACTAGCAAGCAAAGATAGAAGTGATTTCGAGGGTATGGTCATCTTGCCTGAAATCCCGCAAGGAAGAAGAACGAGTCCATGAAGAAGACAAACGGACGAAGTCGAACGAATCCTCACAACTCCGAACGGGCCGGCTAACGAGAGAAGCAACCCGAAAGAAGCAAACAACATGGTAAGCACACAAGCATAAACATGTCATGATGCACAAACAAGTATGATGCATGTCCGTTTAATGAGGCATGGCATGGCAATATGCACAAACAACACTACAAGTTAAGTGGAGCTCAATATGCAATGAGTTGCATAATGACAAAACACCACATCAATTATTCAGTTCTCTCTCGGTTATGTACCCAACAATGTTAAATATTGGTTAACATGGCAAGTGGTGAAGCATAACAAAACTATACCATCTAAACAATTTAAATGGGGCCGGATATAAAAACAACAAATCCGGTAAATCCCCATATGCATTTAGCAATTTAATGCAACAACAATTTTAAGCATTTAAATGTTGTTATCATGATGCGGATGACATATGCAAGTTTTTATGCAATTTTATGAAAATGTTGACATGAGCATGATACGAGGCATTTGTCGCTATGGTAGAAGGAAAAGGGTGCCACGGCGACGAATCCGAAAATGATGCCACGGCAACATATCGGTTCCGTAGCTCACGGAGATACCGGTGCAAAAGGAGACGTGCGGATGTACAGAACATGCAAAGATGGTGGGGGTGATCCCGGTTACCGGGTTCCCATGGGACGGCGACATGGCAAACGAGGAACGTGCAACGACAACTCGGACACGGTGCAAACATATGGTACATCTCATACAAGCAAGGGCATCTCATCGCGGTTGTCTCAGGTTATACCTTCGAAGCGTGCGTTCTCGGGCAGAACGAGTTCGTAGTGGAAGTAGTGGTGCGCGCGGCGGAGGTAGTTGTACACATTTCGAGATGAACTTGGCGAACTGCGCGGTAGTCGAACTTGGCGCTGTGGTACACGGGTCTTCGGGCAACGGTAGATGTACACAGTAACCGTAGTCGAACTTGAAGGGCCGGCGATGTCGTGGTACTTGGCATCCATGTGGTCTTCAAGAAACTTGACGGACCAGTTGCTCCGAGTTCTCGGTCCTCATGCTACTTGCCAAAATCCAAGAGGGTAGAAGTGGTAGACGCACGGGGCAAGGGCAGCAAGAGCTTGTCAGCTGGCGCGGGGCTCACGAGAGCATCCAATGCTCGCGGTGGCTGATGCGTGGTGCAGGGGCGTGCAGGAGGCGGTTCCAGCAGATGGTATCGGTGAGGGACTTGGGGCTCGGGGTCGCTGGGAAGGAGCAGCTCCGGTGCTGCGGCGCCGGAGACGGCAGGGGAGCGACGTCCTGGGGCAGCCGGCGAGGCGAAGCCCGGCGGCAACAAGCGGGCTCCGGTGGCCGGCTGGAGGTGCGAAGGCGACGAGGAGGACGCAGGCGCAGGCGATGGAGGAGCAGGAGAAGGGAAGGCGTCGCGTGGAGGGGCGTTGGGGCGGCGATGGCGAGGAGGGGAAGAGGCACGATAGGAGAAGCAGGGCGCGACGAGCTGCGGCCGGCCGGCGAGGAGGTGGAGCCGCAAGGCGGCGGGGTCGCGCGCGAGGTGGGTCAGGAGGAGCGGGGCTCTGCTCCTCTCTGGCAGCACGAGGGGAACGAGATGAGGGCGCGGCGCTGCTCTCCCTACGACGGTGCATCGAGGGAGGAGGGGATCGAGCAGGGCACTCCCTGGCGATGCCTGTGCGTGGCGGTGGCGCACAGGGGAACGAGGGGAGATGAGGGGGGTCGGGAGAGAGCGCTGGGAACGACGAGGAGGAGATGGATCGAGGGGATCGGGCTAGGGTTAGAGCTGGGGCGCGGCTGGGCCTAGGAGGCTGGTTGGGTCGGCCCAGGTGGAGAAAGAAGTGGCCAGAGGCCTGGCTGGACTGCAAGGCTGCTAGGCTGGGCTCTCTCTCACTACTAAAAGAAAAGAGAAAAAAAAACAGAGATTAAGAAAGAAAAGAAAGAGGGGTTAGGGGAAGAAAAAGCACAAGGGGATAATTTTCCCGGACTCACAAAAATGAGTTTGATTCAAGAAAAATAGGAAGACAATGATTGAAAGATTTAAATTCAAACTCATTTGAACTTAAATTCAAATGATTTGAATGGAAGTGAGGGTTGGGAAGATCCAAAAATGTTAAGAATTTAGGAGGAGCCTTGATAAAAGAGGTAAGAATTGTTTGCAAAGTTTGGGGACCAAACTTGAAGTAGAAAGGGCATTGGAATTTTGCAAGTGTGTTATGATCAATTCCAAATGAAAGAAATATTTAATATAGCTCCCTAATATTGGGACGATATATTTATAAAGAGAAGTCACCCTTCCCTCGATTTAAATAGATGAACCATCTATGCAATTTATTAGTTGAGTTGAGATGCAAAGATTAATGACATGATGGCATGATGACATGATGCAATGCAAAAATAAAAGGGCGGCACAAATGAAACACACGGCGAAACTCGGAATAGCTGGAAGTCTTCTGGAGCGTCGGTCTCGGGGCGTTACACATCCTCAGGGTAACGCCGGCCTCCCACCGCTACCACCACCACCAAGAAGGAACGATGACCACCACCAGGACGAGGGGCTGGGGGCTTCCAGGAACTGCGCGCCATCGCCTGCATCTTGGGTGGTTCTCAGGCGCAGCCTCTCAGCGCATCTTCAAGTTGTTTGCCCAAGAGGTGAACGCGGATCTCCCCAGGCTCGAGGCCACGCGACCTCTCAAGTGGTCCAAGTGCACCATCACCTTCAGCTCGGCGGACCAGCTCAAGTGCGCGGCAACTGCCGGCGCCCTCGCGTTGCTCTGCTCGCCCGTCATGAGCAATGTCCTTGTCACCAAGACCCTCATCGATGCCGGTGCAGGGTTCAATGTTCTTTCCATCGAGACGTTCAACCGCCTCCAAGTGCCATATGATCAGCTGCAGCCCACCAAGTCTTTCTCAGGAGTGACCGACGGTTCCACCACCCCAATAGGGGAGATCTGCCTCCCATTCACCTTCGGCCAGCGCGAAAACTACCGCACCGAGCTCATCAACTTTGACGTCGCCCACATCCGCCCACCGTACAATGCCATCCTTGGGTATCCGGCCCTGGTCAAGTTCATGGTGGTGACCCACCATGGCTACAATGTCCTCAAGATGCCAGGGAACCGCGACGTCATCACGATCGGCTGCGAGGAGAAGGACGCGGTGTGCTCTCTCGAGCGCGCCTACCAGGTTGCGGCGGTCGAGAACCCGGACAACAAAGGCGCCATCTACCCTCCTGAGGCCATCCCCAAGAAGAAGAAGCAACTGCTCCGCCAAGAGCCTCAGGAGAGCGGTGTCTCCAGCGGCACCACCTCAGGACCTGCACCCACAGGTAGGGTGCCTCCCTCCCTCGCATAGGAAGGCGCGCTCGGCGCCCTCCTCAGGCAGGGCTCGAGGGCTCTCTTCTGGAGGGTCTCAGACTTAGCCAACATCACGAGGGAGGCGCTCGGGCACCACATGAAGGCACGCTTTATCGCATTCTTCCCTCATGAGGGCGCAAGGTACCAGGTGCTAGGTGCTCAGGAGTTCATCACCAAGACAACCGAGGAGCTTCAAGAGGCAAGAGCCATGCGCGGCGACCGAGCCCACCACCTGGCGTAGCTCCTCATCCTGGCGAGGACAGTAAGCTGCACGTCTGCGTCGACATACCAGGGCTCAACAGGGCCGCATCTCAGGAGCGCTTCTGGCCTTCGCGTGTTGGCTGGTGCGAGGGCCCCCCTCACAGTTACGTTCGCATGCCCTTTGGCCTGCCGAACACGGCCGCCGCCTGCCAGCGCCACCTGAGGAGTGTTCTAGCGGCTCAGGAGGCCAGGCACCAGGCGGTCTTGGCGGAGATGGCGACGGTTCTTTGTGAGCCCCCTGAGCCTCTGGAGCCTCCCGAGGTTCGGGGACCAGGCGGCTCGTGAGGAGAGACTTCTTCAGCACACGTCTTCAGCTACTCCAACATCTCTCCAGCAATGGTGCTAGGTGACGTTTTCTGATCTATTCAGTTGGGGGCGCCCCTCGGGCTGCATTATCCCCATATCGCATGGGCCTGACCCCTGCGACGTGTATCCTTTTGCATCTTTGATTTGCTCTGTTGGGGGCGCCCCTCGGGCCGCATCATCCCCAGGCCGCGTGGGTCCGTCCCTGCAGCATGTATCGTTCGTGCATCTATCTGAACTAGCTTTACCTCCTTCCATGGGTTGCCAGACATTTATCATCTGCCTGTCCGGTACTTCGTTGCCATGAACGTCGTGCGCCCTTGCAAACCCATGCTCGACCTCCTCATGATTAAGGACTGGCACGACGTCTATGCTCGGGTCCGTCCCTGCAGTGTCGCCAAACCCAAGAGGCTGAGCTCTGGCTCGCGGGCCAGCTCCCGTGCACGTCACCTTCCATGGTCCTTGGTGCCTTGTTCTCGCATGAGCTAATCTGGGGCTGATGAGCTAGGGCGCGTGACCCGGTGCCTCGTCACCACGGGAGCCACGCGCCGGCTGTCATTCCTCAGGACTGTCGCATGAGAAGATTGGGCATGTCGTCTGTGCTCGAGTCCATCCCTACAACATCGATAAACCCAAAGGCTGAGCTCTATCTGGCGGGCCGGCCCCGTTCATGTCACCTCCTGGGGTCGTTGGTGTTCGGCCTTCTCATGTGATAACCTCAGGAGATTCATTCGGCGCAGGTTGTCTAACCATCTCACAAGACAATCGCAAGTGTTAAGAACCAAATCCAGGTGCAACCCGCCTTGAGGTAGGGCCTCGTGAGTCCCGTGCTAGCTCACGAGTGCCCAGACACACCTCCTCCAGCCCTGCCGTGCAAGTCACGTGTCAGGGTGGGGCTGTACACGCCCCGGGGGATCGACTCACAGGGCCCCCCCACCCACGCACCAGTGGAAGCACCATGCTCTGTGTTGGCAGTCGACACAGTCCAGGAGCAACTATGCCCGTGCAACTGCGGAAGCGCTATGCTCCGCGCTGGTGATAAACAAATGAGGGCGGCCCCATGGCCGCATTAACCTCAGGGAGCTGCCAGGCTCAGTGTCCATCCTCATCGCAACGCTTTCCCCTCGGGAGAGCCGTGTGAGGGGGCTGGGCACAGGGGCTACACTCAGGCCACGCCTAGCGTACGCCGCCCTGCCAGGTCCCTCTGACCTGGTCGTCACGCGCCCCTCCCCAACGGGACCTCGGTGAGGAAAGGTATGGAGGTCTGTTCGTATGTCAAGGGGGACTCCTGAGCATCGCGACTCAGGAGCCTAACTGGTCACGTATCCCCTCACCCCTAGGCCTCGTCCTGGCGATCCGGATGAGCCAGCGGCGGCTGAGGTATGCGCAGGGCCGGGCCCTACCAACGCAGAACACCAAGATCTATTCTGGCATCCCCTCCCCGAGGGCTGTTCGTACGTCAAGGGGGACTCCTGAGCATGGCGGCTCAGGAACCTAAATGGTCACGTAGCCCCTCACCCCTTGGCCTCGTCCTGGTGATCCGGACGAGCCAGCAGCGGCTGAGGTATGCGCGGGGCCGGGCCCTGCCGACGCAGAACACTAAAGAAAACGGGAAGGAAATCACAAAACCCTAAGCAAATTATTACAAAACATATTGTTCCTTCAAGTATCAAACACAAGTTCTTACGCCTCCGCGAGGAACGATGCACGTTGCAGGAAATAAAATGGAGGGAGTGCCACCACCAAGCTTCTCCTTCAGCCTTGGGCGTCGCCCTCGCCCGCAAGAAGTGCCCCGTTGTCATCAATGTCGCCGTCGCCCGTGCCGTCGGCCGTGGCCGTAGGGTCGGCGGCGCCATCAGCCGGAGGCGCAGGGTCGATGGCGAGGAACTTCTGCAGCAGGGCCTCCACCTGGTCCTTCATGACTTCGGCGGTGGCGGTTCAGTGCTCCTCGTCCACAGGCTCAAGCAGGAATCCGAGGTCGATGCTGGGGCCGCGAAGACGGAGGTGGCTGAAGACGCGCGTCATAGCCGAGGCGGAAAGTGCGCGGGCTTCCCCTTCCACCATGGGGCCGATTCCATCGACAACGCCCTCGAGCGCCGTGACGAGCTGGGGAAGTAGCTCGGTAAGGCCTTCCTCAGCAGTCACCAGTGGCTTCTTCAACCCCGTCCCGTAGAGTTCCCGCAGTGCCTCGCGGGACCTAAGCTCAAGAGAATTGAAGGCGGCGCGCTCCTTGGCAAGGACCTTCGCCTTGGCCTCTAGACGGGCCTTCTCTGCCTCCACTTCCTCCTTCAGCTTCTCCAGGTGGCCGCGCTCCGCGACCTGCTTCCACGCCGACTGCTCCAGCTCGGTGTCACGACAGGCGACCGCATCCTCCCGAGCCTTCAACTTGTCCTCCCGCGCCTCGTGCTAACGAGCCTCGGCGGCCTGCTCGTTGTGCAGGGTCTCCAGCTCGGCCTCCACCGCCAGGCAGCGTTCCTCCGTAGCCTTGGCGTCCTTTAGCGCCACATCACGGGTGGCCGCGGCCAGGCCGGAATCCCGTTCACCCTCTTTGGAGGCTGCAATGGCCTGGCTCCATGCCGCCCCGACAGACGCGTCGGACCGCAGCCATCCCAAGATCAACTCCAGGCGCCCTGACACCAGGCGGCGGTTGGCACCTTGGAGGTCATCGCGAAGCTGGGTCAGCGCGGAAAGAGCCCCCTCCAGAGCATCGAACGAAGCAGGAAGATCACGGCCCGACGACATGACAGAAGGAAGAGGGGGCAGCGTTGGCGCCAAGATCGGCATATCAGCAGCAGCAGAAGGGGCAGGGGGCTCCAGAGCCTTCGGAGCTTCGGCAGGCGAGCCGAGGGCGAGCGCCTTCAGAGTCGGCCTGGCTACAGATGTCACCCCTCCTGAAGCGGGCCCCTGAGTCTCACGAGGGCGACCTAGCCGCAGAAGCGTGGGTGTCATCACCAACCTTCTGTGCCGGGGAAAGCGCGACCACGGCGGGCTGCTGAGTCTCGGGGACCGCGACCATATCCTTCTTCTTATTCATCGTCGGCGTCGGCCTACCTACACAACAGGGAGGTATCAAGATACAATAGCAGGAGTAGGAAGCAAAGGTCAAAGTGGAGCACTTACTGGTCCACGGCGGCATAGTCCCTCGTCCTCTTCAGGAGGGCCACGCCCGCAACCTGCATGGAGTGGGGCACCGGCGCACGAGCCCCAGCAGCGGATGATGGCGTGCCGCCCAGACCCACGACAACTTCGACCGGCGATGAGATAGAGGCGCCGCCTCGCGGGACCAGTGCCGACCTGCTCTTCTTCGGCACCCCCTGCTTCAGCTCCTTCGGAGGAGTGCCCTGGGACCTTGTGGTGACCCCGACGGAGCGTGGCGACTCCCTCACTGGGTGCTCATCGGTGTCATTGTCGTCAGGGAGGGTGCGGAGGAGATCATTCCGGCGTGGAGGAGAAGTCTCCCCTGCCCCCTCCCGAGTCACCTCCAAGTCCAACCCCTCCTCTTGGTCAGACTGGCCGGAGGACAACATCACGGGGAGACTGGAGGCCTAGTAGGCACCGATGGTACGAGCCTGCGCTCGTTGAAGGCATGCATGGCGGCGGCGATCTTTTCCCCATCTGGGCAGCGGTATAGTGGCAGATGGGTATCAGGCAGGCAACCCTGGTCCTTCCTGACCAGGAGGCGCATGACCTTGTTCAGGGGTGGAGCTTTGTTGAGGCCAAACCGGGTCATGGCCCGCCCAGGATTTTGACCCATTTTTTACCTATGTAACTTCCTAGCCCAGCTCACCTGCAAAACCCATTAACCTGGCGACGCTATTGTTAGGCAGGCGGCTCATCCTCTCTCTCCCTCAAGCATGTAGCAGCTCCGCGGAGCAGGGAGCACCGGAGCAGCCGCCGCTTGTCGGCGTCTCTAGCCATCTCACAGAGCATGGAGCAGCAGTTCGCCCACCGGATCTCTCGCCACCTCGCGTCGTGCAGCGTGGTTAACCCCCCTACTCGCTCTCCAGGACACGCTATACAAGACCTAGCCTACAGCAAGCAATCTGCAATGTCCGCGCAGCCGACCCACTGCTGGTGCAATAGTCCCATGCACAGCCGCACATGCACATCAGTAAGTACACCAAGCGTGCACATCAATTCTGGTACACTAATATATTTCTCCAATCCATTTGATACTAATCAATAGGCTTATTTTCGTCGAGTTCTTTACATCTTATACAGTCCTGATCTTGTACAGATTACAACGTAGGTAGTGATGGACAAGGAAAATCAGATTCAAGAGAAGAATTGATTTGATTTAAACATGAAAAGAAATGACATAACTCAAATTGAGAATCATCATGTATTGCCATTGTTTGAATTGGAGCAACAACAACCATGAAGATGTCACCACAGATTTTAAAGGCACGAAGGATTGCAAGCTTTCATGATTTCAAAAAAGAATTGTGCTCACCCTTAGTTTGGCCTGCCCAACCTTTTCTTTCAAGCTCCGCCACTGACCTTGTTCAACTCCTCTTCGTGCAAGTCGTCTAGGCGCATGTGGAGTTCGCCTCCCTCGCCCGCAATCTTCCACAAGGGGCGCGAGCATCATGGCCCCCATCAGCATCTCCGCCTTCGGGTAAATCCGGCTTCAGGTCGGCCACCATCCTCTCCATCAATTGCTCCACCCGGGATCAGTGAGCTTCTCGTGGTTCCATGCCTTGTGAGGCGTTGGCATCCCAGTTGGGAACGCCAGCCGAGAGTAGGAGCGCCTGGTGTCCATGAAGATCCACTTATTCCTGAAGTCGTCCACCTTCTTCCCTGCACGCGCGTTGGTGTTGGTGTCGTTGGCTGCGACAAAGTTGGCACACCTCGAGCACTGGCCCTCCTTGACCCGGAGGTAGAAGAAATGGCGGAGCAGTGCCACGGACGGCATCACCCTCACGAATGCCTTGCAGTAAAAGGCGAACATTGACAGGAGGAGACGGAGTTGGGATGAAGATGAAGGGTGTGAAGGTTGTAATGGCGAAGGACGGCGTAGAAGAAGTCGGAGAAAGGGGGGACCAGCCCTGCGGAAACGCTATGCAGGAAGAAGGGATAGAAGGTACCGCCCAAAGTGTCCGGCTCGGAGGAGCCGACCTGGAGCGCAGTCTCTCCCCCCTCATTGCTGCTACCCACCGTCACCAGGAGGGAGGAGGTGAAGTTCTTCTCCGAGACAATAGGCGCGCTCAGAGCAGGCTTGAACCAGGAGGGCGAGCACGCGGCCCTCGCCTTGTCGGTGTCCATCTGCTGTGGACTAAGAGGAGAGCTTTGGTGGATCTGTGAAAGTGCAACTATCCCTAGGTGGTTTTGGTAATTCCTAACAACATATAGCTCATTGAGCTAACATCATTCCAAGATGAATATTTCAGGAAAAGCTCAATGGATGGCATGGCATGGATGGGAATAGTGGATCCCTCAAAATGCTAAGGATAAAAGGATTGGCTCAAGCTCAAAAGCTCAAGACTCTACATTTATATTTTAGTGATCCAAGATCACATTGAGTCTATAGGAAAAGCCAATACTATCAAGGAGGGATGAGGTGTTGCTTAATGAGTTTCTTGCTCTACAGTGCTTAGTGATATGCTCCAAAACCCTCAACTACTTTCTCATATCCACATATGACATAAACCAAAAGTCAAACTCGTCCCTACCGATTCTTTCTACCCGGCACCACCGAGTTCAGATGTCATAACCACTGCCACAAACCCTAGGCAAATCGGTCTCACCTATAGGGATCTCGGTCTCACCGAGATGGGATTATAATCTCTCTGTTTCCCTTCGTAACATTTCGGTACCACCGAGAAGAGCGATCGGTCCCACCGAGTTTGCAATGTAAACTCCCTGTTTCCTTTTTGTAACATTTTGGTCTCACCGAAGTGAGCGAATCGGTCTCACCGAGTTTACCTGACCAACTCTCTGGTTAGCTTATTACCAAAATCGGTCTCACCGAGTTTGTGTAATCGGTCTTACCGAGATTACGTTATGCCCTAACCCTAAACACATCGGTCCTACCGAGTTGCATGTCGGTCCCACCGAAAATCCTAACGGTCACTAGATTTGCTGAATCGGTCCGACCGAGTTTATCAATTCGGTCCCACCGAGTTTGGCAAGCTGTGTGTAATGGTTAGATTTTGTGTGGAGGCTATAAATACCCCTCCACCTCCTCTTCATTCGTGGAGAGAGCCATCAGAACAAGCCTACACTTCCAACTTGTTGTTTCCGAGAAGGAACCACCTACTCATGTGTTGAGGCCAAGATATTCGATTCCTACCATATGAATCTTGATCTCTAGCCTTCCCCAAGTTGCTTTCCACTCAAATCTTCTTACCACCAAATCCAAATACTGTGAGAGAGAGTTGAGTGTTGGGGAGACTATCATTTGAAGCACAAGAGCAAGGTGTTCATCATCAACACACCATTTGTTACTTCTTGGAGAGTGGTTGTCACGCCCAAGATGCGACCCTATCCTAAAGGAACTCGAAGGTCCCACCAAGGATAGAAGCGCATCTTGAAGACGCTTTGCAAGGTGGATATCATTGCATCAACATTACATAATAGTGGGGATACATACATAAGGCATGAGTGCCACAAGAATACATCAACATCATATACAAGAACAACATCCGACTACGGATGAAACATAAACAGAAACTCAAACAATATCCACCCTGCTAGCCCAGGCTGCCGACCGAACCTATCCCCGATCAAGAAGAAGCGTAAGAAGAACTCCAATACAAGCAAACATCGCCTCACGCCATGATCATCGCATAACCTGTACCAAAGAATCTGGTGGTGTAGTAATCTATGAGCCACGAGGACTCAGCAATCCCATTACCATGGGTATCAAGACTAGCAAAGCTTAATGGGAAAGGAAGGGATAAAGTGGTGAGGTTGCAGCAGCGGCTAAGCATATATGGTGGCTACCATACGCAAATGAGAGCGAGAAGAGAAACAAAGGAACGGTCGCCAACTAGTAATGATCAAGAAGTGATCCTGAACTCCTACTTACGTCAAACATAACCCAAGAACCGTGTTCTCCTCTCGATCAACCCCGAAAAGAAACACTCACGGTTACGCACACGGTTGGTGTATGTTAGAAGAGTTTGCTTCCAGTTTACTACAACCGGATATTAACAAATTCCCATCTGCCACATAACCGCGGGCACGGCTCTCGAAAGTTTAAACCCTGCAGGGGTGTCCCAACTTAGCCCATGATAAGCTCTCGCGATCAACGAAGGATATTCTTCTCCCGGAAGACCCGATCAGTCTCGAATCCGGCTACAAGACATTTCGACAAGAATAAAACAAGACCAGCAAAGCCGCCCGATGCGCCGACAATCCCGATAGGAGCTGCACATATCTCGCTCGTGGCAACACCGGATGAGACATCCTACGAGTAAAACCAGTCCTCAAGTTGCCCCAAGGTGGCCCCAGAGTTACTGTTCAGGCCAGCACTTAGAGAAGCACCGCCCGGGGCTAATAAAGATGACCCTCGGGTTGGCCGACCCAAGGAAAGGGTGTAGGTGGTGGTGAGGCAAATGGTAAAACCAAGGTTGGGCCTTGCTTGGAGGAGTCTTATTCAAAGCGAACTGTCAAGGGGTCCCATAAATCACCCGACCGTTAGGGACGCAAAATCCGGGAACATAATAACGATATGACGGAAACTAGAGCGGCAAGAGTGGAACAAAACACCAGGCATAAGGCCGAGCCTTCCACCCTTTAACAAGTGTATAGATGCATTAATAATATAAGATATATTGTGATATCCCCAACAAGTAAACATGTTCCAACAAGGAACAACATCTCCATGTTCCAACAAGGAACAAACTTCATCTTCACCTACAACTAACAACGCTATAAGAGGGGCTGAGCAAAGCGGTAACATAGCCAAACAACGGTTTGCTAGGAAGGGTGACAAAGGTTAAAGGTTCATGGGAATTTGGGAGGCTTGAACAACAAGTGATAGGTAGCGCAGCATAGCGAAAGAACGAAGCAACTAGCATAGCAATGATAGTAATGAGATCCAAGGTGACGTTCATCTTGCCTGAAATCTCGCAAGGAAGAAGAACGAGTCCATGAAGAAGACGAACGGAAGTAGTCGAACGAATCCTCACAATCGCAACATTACCAGAACCGAGAAGCAACACCGGAAAGAAACAAACAACATGATAAATGCACAAGCATAAACATGGCATGATGCACAATCAAGTATGATGCATGTCCGGTTTAATGAGGCATGGCATGGCAAAGTGCAACAAACAATACTACGAATTAAGTGGAGCTCAATATGCAACGGGTTGCATATTGACAAAACACCACATTGGCATATTTAGTTTGATCTCGTTTAGGCTACCAAACAATATTAAATGTTGTTAAACATGGCAAGAGGTGAAGCATAAGTAAACTATCTATTTAGGCAAATTTAAATGAGGCCGGAACAACAAACAACAATTCCGGAAAATCCTCATGTGCATATTTATGTATTAGGTACTGTTCTGCCCTAAACACAATTTTAATGTTGTTAAACAACAAAATAAAGTGCACCATGTTAAACTAGGCATTTTTCCACCCCATTTACATATAAAGTTTATTTAAAATGGAGCTACGGTTATTTAGTTATGAAATAAATCATTTTAGCATGGCAATTAAGCAAATTAAGGCAAAAAACAATTTTAATCATTTTAAACATGGATGAAAGTGGCATATTATGAAACTAGATGAAAAACTAAGCATCTTACATATATAAATCATTTTAATCCGATGCACGGTTTGTGAGTTATTAGATGCATGAATATAAGGGTTTTTCTGTAAAACAGTAAATCCTGGGATAATTAGTAAATTCGCAGATCTGAAAAAAAACATGAATGGGCCGAATCAGAGGCTGGCCCAAGAATGCACAGGGGCGGGGCTGCTCACCAGGCCTCATGGGCCGGCTCGGTGGGGAGGCTGGACGCAGGCTGGCCTTGGGGAGGCGCTGGTCAACGGGAGCGATGCGGGGCGCTGGTCGCTGCTCCACCCTCAGCGAGACGAAGCAGGGGCGCAGCACGGCGGGACTGCATCGGCGGATGCGGCGGCTCGACGCAGGGGACTTGGCGCGACGGCGCAGAGGCTTGACGGACGACAGCGAGCGACGCTGGGCGTCCCTGGCTTCGGTCGAAGATGGGGCATCGGGATCGGGGAGAACACCTACTGAAGAAGGCGGCAGCGATCGGTCAGGAGCGTCAGGTAGAGAGAGAGAGAGAGAGGGAGAGGGAAGGGAAGGAGGCGCGGCACGGGCCTGCTAGAGGACGAGGGCGAGGACGGCTCCTGGCGGGGTCGAGGAGAAGGCATCGGGCGAGGCGCGCGGCTGGGGACGAAGAGGGGCCGCCTACGGGAGAAGCAGGGCTCGAAGAAGGTCGGCTTGGCGTCCATGGCAGCAGGGGACTCGAGAACAACGGCGGACTTGGCGCGGGGACTTGACGGCGAAGCAGGAGATGGTAGCTTGGCGCGGTTCCGACGAGGCGCGGGCTGGCCAACGAGGCGGACACGCCGGCTGCGCTTGATCCCGAGCCACTGCTCGCAGGAGGGGAAGCAGAGGCTTGCAGCGAGGGATGCGGGGTCGCGAGGGCTTCAGGTCTGCACGGGGTCGGAGGAGGACGGCGCCACCATGGCTGCTCCAAGGTGCGGCGGCATTGGAGGCAGGGGACTTGCGGCGGTGCCATGGTTCCCTGAGAGAGAAACACGATGAAGGGGGTGGTCAGAGAGAGCTTCACGGAAGAAGAGGAAGGGACGGGAGGGGGAGGTGGAGCACGGGCCTGATTCGGTGCCCCGGCGAGGTGAGGCTCAAGGCGCTCGTGCAGGAGAAGGAGGGGCACCGCAGGATTCGGGCGGCTGCGATGGTTGGGGATGGATCCCGAAGGAAGCAGGAGGCTGGCGCTCGGTGGTGGTTGGGCGAGGGGATCGAGGGAGATCGGTGAGGGGATCCCGATGAAGAAAGTGGCGGCGACCGAGACGGGATGGATGGGACATCTCCCTAGATTTTAGGGTTGATCTATTTATATAGCAAGTGGGGTAGGTTTAGGGGCTAATCGGAACCTCCGATCGTAATCAGACGGTCGAGAAAATAATAGGTAGGGAGTCCAAATACGAAAACAGAAATGTTTTATAGATGTTAGGAGATGATCTGAATGCAACAATGATGACTGAGAAAATTGGGTTCGGGGCAGTTTCGGACGCGCACACGAGGGGGGTTGTGCACTGTACAGAGAGACTCCGGTTTAGGCAAGAGGGCAAACGAATAACAAGGTTGGTCTCGGAACGGTCAACGAAGGCAAGGGGGGGGGGGGAACGCGCCAACTACGAACGAATGCAATCTTTATGAAAACATGCAAATGCAATGCACATGATGCGATGAGATGAAATGCAAGACATGAACAAAATGCAAAACAAAAGACAAAAACCCAACCATGGAGGAAATAAAACATCACATCTCCGGAAAAGGCAAGAGTTGGAGTTACGAATATGGAAAGTTGTATCCGGGGCGTTACAACACTCCACCACTACGAGAGGATCTCGTCCCGAGATCTAGGATGGCACCGGAGAGAAAAGAAAGAGGAAGATAAGAGGTAAAACTAAATTGCTTCTTCGACAAACGAGTGAAACCATCAACCTTGAGAGGTTAAACAATTTAAAAGAAAGAGTACAACAGAGAAGAACGAGATTGCAAACAATCCGGTAGAAAAGAGGAACAAGGAGTATTACGAGAACTTGAAGGTTGCAAAGACATGAATCAAGAGTATCACAAACGAAAAGAATATCACCACCTCGGTATAATGAGATAGCCAAGGAACAAGATTGACAGAATTTGGACAGCACTCCGGTAGAAAAGAGAAGAAAACTTGATGAGATGAAAAGATATTGAAGAGATGATACAACACTCCGGTTAAATGGATAAGCAACAAAAGAACACGATCCTCACAATCGAGATGATGAGTGAAGAGAGCAACATCACCATGCCTCCGGAAGAAAGAATAGAAAATAGATCATTGAAATAGAAGAATGGAGAAGAAAAATGCCAACTTCTGCCACAAATGAGCTTGGAAAGCATCCTTGCAAAGAAGAATTGAACGGAGTTGTTGGAAAATCAACAACGAAAAGCACAAGCTTGTTGTGGGCTTATGGAAAACATCTCGAGACTATGAGGTGACAACCGGCCACAAATGGAAACCCATTGATTTGATTGAGAGCACCGAAGAGATGAAAAACTTCTTCCACCAAGATGATAGAGAGATAACTTGGATCATTGATAAACACCATAATAGCAACATTCCAAAGGGAAGGATTTAGGTGAAATATGACACAAGATGACTCCAACAACGAGGTTGATGGTTGAAAAGATCTCTTGAACAAATAGAAAATGATGGATTTAAATATCTCATTCTTAACAACATATGAATCATGAAACATGAAGGAAAATTGTCAAGAGTGACATAACACCATCTCAAAAGATAAAGTAGAAAGAATTGCACTTCGTAATGCAAGATGAAGAATGCTTGAGCTACTCAAAACAAAACATGTGTTGAGCACCATGTTTAATTTTGAGTATAGCTTGGCGGATCATAACTTCGAGAGAAATCTTGAAGAACAATTGAAGAAAGAAAAGAATCCTTGACGAACTATCATGTAGAGCCTCCATGAAAAACTCCGGTAATAAAAAGGATGATAAAATGAAAGAGAAGTTGAGAACACAAGTTGAAGCCTTGCGATGATTTAGATGGAGCTTCATGAAGAGATAATGCCGAAAACTTGGAACTCTAGAAAGAAAGATGAACAAATGAAATCAAGAATTTTGATGAACCTCCGGAATAAGGAATCGAATTTACTCGATGAAACAAGAATAAGAATTACATTATGCGTATCCTTCACCAATATACATTGATGACAAGCAATGGAATTGGCATACTACTTATTCTTCTTGATTGATTGAAAACAGATATAGTGCAAACTTGACAAGGTATTGATGGAACCACCGGTGGAATTTGGAAACAACGAATGAATTAATATGATAACAAAGGAAGTGAAATCTTGAACGAACCACCATAAGAATTGGAAATGAACGTAGCAAAGGCACAAATCACCGGGAAGAATGGGAAAACGAATGAAGATACTTGAGGGGATTTAGATACATGAGAACGAAGAGATCATGAACTGATTAGAGGATATTTGAACGATGCATCGGTATGATTTGGAGAACGAGAGCTGAAAGCTTGAATGAAGAATTATGACATGATGGCCTTCGGAGGAAAGAAATGGAAACAACTCATGAAATGCTCCGGATGGGTGAAAAGAATTCCCACAATCGAAAACAATTATGAGAGGATGGCATCAAGCTAGAACCATGAATCTTGAAGAGAATGGAGCAAGATTTACGGGAAACTCTTCTTCTATCTTCAAATGATGACGAGAAACACCACCAAAATTTGTTGAGACACTCCGGGGAAACGAAAGGCGAAGAGTTTGAGCCAACAATGAAAATGATTTGGAATCCATCTTGGAAAAGGCATGTGACTGATGTGATCCATTCTTACATCACACTTGAAAAGAATTTGAGAATAACTCCGGGAAAATTAGAAGAGTCAGGTAAGATCCTGGAAAAAGACCTGTGGGTTAGGGCCCACTCAAAAGAAAACACCGTTGAACAATTTTAAAGAGAGGTTGCACCGGTTGAATTAAATGGCTTGAATGGGATAACAACCTTGAAATATCTTGAATGGATTGAGAATGGAAACACAAGTCTTGTGAGATATCTTCAAGACTCCGTAACAAATGAATAGCGAGAAGTGAATGATTAAGATGTGGATCAAGCGTGAGAAATCATTAGAAACGAGGAAAGGAATATGATGAATATCGAAAGCTTGAATTGGATCCACCGGAGAAGAAACAACAATGAAGGATGATGAACTTGAAACTGTTGAGCATCTTCATGGGAGATCACCGGATAAGAACATTGAAAGAAAAGAATGAAGAGACTTCCCACAAATAAAAGGATACATGATTAAGAAATCTGAGTCCTTGAAGAAAAGGGTGGAGGGCGGAAAACAAAGACAACTTGGGACGGATGAAACAAACACCATTGAGAAAAACTTAGAATTTATCTTATGGACGTTGAAAATGATCGGATCCACTTGAAGAGAAGCACGCGGTATTGAAAAAGAATTGACATGACGATCTCGATAAACAAGAAGGATTAGCACTCTCATAGAAATATGAGAACACCGCTTGAAAGTTATGGAATCAACACTTGACATCAAGCAACTCGAATACCACAAATAAAACAAAACAAAGGATTTGGCTTGCGTATAAGCCGAACAAATACATATGATAGAGATTTACCCAATCTCATATCATGCATCCGTCGGAAAGATATTCTCTTGAATTCCCACCTATAAACTCCGAAACTTTCTGGTTATGCAATCAGGTGTTGGGGATACAGGGACACAAAATATATCACCCAAACTAACAATACCTAGATCCATTGTATCCATCCTTCAACACATAACCAAGAAAAATCCGAAATCGTGTACCTCAACCTTCAAAAGCATCCGTTATACAAGCTATGGCAATACTCCCGAACTCCCCAAGATCGGGTGACGCCGAGGTTATCTCACCAACAACTGCATAAAAGAGATTTTCGATGTCGGCAAAACTCGTATTCCGAATCTGCAACGATAAAATTGTGACGACAACACCCGGAGCTCAACTCCCGGACACCGCCACAACCCCTAAATGTCGAGGCACCAAGAACAATGTTCTCGTCACAAAACTATCGAAACGATCCCAAGATACCCGCGTGATCCTAAAAATAAAAATTTCGTGAAATTGGAGGAGAGGAAAGACAAAACATCTACGTCAGGAGGCCTCACCAGAGCGACGAAGGACCGAGGAGTAAAAAGAATCCTACTCCGATATATATAATCCTAAGACTCAAAATAGTTTTTCTTCTAGACTCAACAACGGCCAACAAACAAGGGGGCTCCTAAGGTCGGTCGAGGCTCTGATACCAACTTGTCACGCCCAAGATGCGACCCTATCCTAATGGAACTCGAAGGTCCCACCAAGGATAGAAGCGCATCTTGAAGACGCTTTGCAAGGTGGATATCATTACATCAACATTACATAATAGTGGGGATACATACATAAGGCACGAGTGCCACAAGAATACATCAACATCATATACAAGAACAACATCCGACTACGGATGAAACATAAACAGAAACTCAAACAATATCCACCTCGCTAGCCCAGCTGCCGACTTGGAACCTATCCCCGATCAAGAAGAAGCGTAAGAAGAACTCCAATACAAGCAAACATCGCTCTCACGCCATGATCATCGCACAACCTGTACTCTGCAATCGGTGGTGTAGTCTGTGAGCCACGAGGACTCAAAGAATCCCATTACCATGGGTATCAAGACTAGCAAAGCTTAATGGGAAAGGAAGGGATAAAGTGGTGAGGTTGCAGCAGTGGCTAAGCATATATGGTGGCTACCATACGCAAATGAGAGCGAGAAGAGAAACAAAGGAATGGTCGCCAACTAGTAATGATCAAGAAGTGATCCTGAACTCCTACTTACGTCAAACATAACCCAAGAACCGTGTTCTCCTCTCGATCAACCCCAAAAAGAGACACTCACGGTTACGCACACGGTTGGTGTATGTTAGAAGAGTTTGCTTCAAGTTTACTACAACCGGATATTAACAAATTCCCATCTGCCACATAACCGCGGGCACGGCTCTCGAAAGTTTAAACCCTGCAGGGGTGTCCCAACTTAGCCCATGATAAGCTCTCGCGATCAACGAAGGATATTCTTCTCCCGGAAGACCCGATCAGTCTCGGAATCCTGCTACAAGACATTTCGACAAGAATAAAACAAGACCAGCAAAGCCGCCCGATGCGCCGACAATCCCGATAGGAGCTGCACATATCTCGTTCTCAGGGCAACACCGGATGAGACATCCTACGAGTAAAACCAATCCTCAAGTTGCCCCAAGGTGGCCCCGCAGTCTACTCGGTTCAGGCCAGCACTTAGAGAAGCACTGCCCGGGGGGCTAAATAAAGATGACCCTCGGGTTGGCCGACCCAAGGGAAAGGGTGTAGGTGGTGGTGAGGCAAATGGTAAAACCAAGGTTGGGCCTTGCTGGAGGAGTCTTATTCAAAGCGAACTGTCAAGGGGGTCCCATAAATCACCCGACCGCGTTAGGGACGCAAAATCCGGGAACATAATACCGATATGACGGAAACTAGGGCGGCAAGAGTGGAACAAAACACCAGGCATAAGGCCGAGCGTTCCACCCTTTACCAAGTGTATAGATGCATTAATAATATAAGATATATTGTGATATCCCCAACAAGTAAACATGTTCCAACAAGGAACAACATCTCCATGTTCCAACAAGGAACAAACTTCATCTTCACCTGCAACTAACAACGCTATAAGAGGGGCTGAGCAAAGCGGTAACATAGCCAAACAACGGTTTGCTAGGAAGGGTGACAAAGGTTAAAGGTTCATGGGAATTTGGGAGGCTTGAACAACAAGTGATAGGTAGCGCAGCATAGCGAAAGAACGAAGCAACTAGCATAGCAATGATAGTAATGAGATCCAAGGTGACGTTCATCTTGCCTGAAATCCCGCAAGGAAGAAGAACGAGTCCATGAAGAAGACGAACGGAAGTAGTCGAACGAATCCTCACAATCGCAACATTACCAGAACCGAGAAGCAACACCGGAAAGAAACAAACAACATGATAAATGCACAAGCATAAACATGGCATGATGCACAATCAAGTATGATGCATGTCCGTTTAATGAGGCATGGCATGGCAAAGTGCAACAAACAATACTACTTAATTAGTGGAGCTCAATATGCAACGAGTTGCATATTGACAAAACACCACATTGGCATATTTAGTTTGATCTCGTTTAGGCTACCAAACAATATTAAATGTTGTTAAACATGGCAAGAGGTGAAGCATAAGTAAACTATCTATTTAGGCAAATTTAAATGATGCCGGAACAACAAACAACAATTCCGGAAAATCCTCATGTGCATATTTATGTATTAGGTACTGTTCTGCCCTAAACACAATTTTAATGTTGTTAAACAGCAAAATAAAGTGCACCATGTTAAACTAGGCATTTTTCCACCCCATTTACATATAAAGTTTATTTAAAATGGAGCTACGGTTATTTAGTTATGAAATAAATCATTTTAGCATGGCAATTAAGCAAATTAAGGCAAACAACAATTTTAATCATTTTAAACATGGATGAAAGTGGCATATTATGTAACTAGATGAAAAACTAAGCATCTTACATATATAAATCATTTTAATTCGATGCACGGTTTGTGAGTTATTAGATGCATGAATATAAGGGTTTTTCTCAGAAACAGAACTCGGATAATTAGTAAATTCGCAGATCTGAAAAACATGAATGGGCCGAATCGAGGCTGGCCCAAGAATGCATGGGGCGGGCTGCTCACCAGCCTCATGGGCCGGCTCGGTGGGGAGGCTGGACGCAGGCTGGCCTTGGGGAGGCGCTGGTCAACGGGAGCGATGCGGGGCGCTGGTCGCTGCTCCACCCTCAGCGAGACGAAGCAGGGGCGCAGCACGGCGGGACTGCATCGGCGGATGCGGCGGCTCGACGCAGGGGACTTGCCGCGACGGCGCAGAGGGTTTGACGGACGACAATGAAGCGACGCTGGGCGCCCCCGGCTTCGGTCGAAGATGGGGCATCGGGATCGGGGAGAACACCTACTGAAGAAGGCGGCAACGGTCGGTCAGGAGCGTCAGGCAGAGAGAGAGAGAGGGAGAGGGAAGGGAAGGAGGTGCGGCACGGGCCTGCTAGAGGACGAGGGCGAGGACGGCTCCTGGCGGGGTCGAGGAGAAAGCATCGGGCGAGGCGCGCGGCTGGGGACGAACAGGGGCCGCCTACGGGAGAAGCAGGGCTCGAAGAAGGTCAGCTTGGTGTCCATGGCAACAGGGGACTCGGGAACGGCGGCGGACTTGGCGCGGGGACTTGACGGCGAAGCAGGAGATGGTAGCTTGGCGCGGTTCCGACGAGGCGCGGGCTGGCCAACGAGGCGGACATGCCGGCTGCGCTTGATCCCGAGCCACTGCTCGCAGGAGGGGAAGCAGAGGCTTGCAGCGAGGGATGCGGGGTCGCGAGGAATTCAGGTCTGCACGGGGTCGGAGGAGGACGGCGCCACCATGGCTGCTCCAAGGTGCGGCGGCATTGGAGGCAGGGGACTTGCGGCGGTGCCATGGTTCCCTGAGAGAGAAACACGACGAAGGGGGTGGTCAGAGAGAGCTTCACGGAAGAAGAGGAAGGGAAGGGAGGGGGAGGTGTAGCACGGGCCTGATTCGGTGCCCCGGCGAGGTGAGGCTCAAGGCGCTCGTGCAGGAGAAGGAGGGGCACCGCAGGATTCGGGCGGCTGCGATGGTTGGGGATGGATCCCGAAGGAAGCAGGAGGCTGGCGCTCGGTGGTGGTTGGGCGAGGGGATCGAGGGAGATCGGTGAGGGGATCCCGATGAAGAAAGTGGCGGCGGCCGAGACGGGATGGATGGGACATCTCCCTAGATGTTAGGGTTGATCTATTTATATAGCAAGTGGGGTAGGTTTAGGGGCTAATCGGAACCTCCGATCGTAATCAGACGGTCGAGAAAATAATAGGTAGGGAGTCCAAATACGAAAACGGAGATGTTTTATAGATGTTAGGAGATGATCTGAATGCAACAATGATGACTGAGCAAATCGGGTTCCGGGCAGTTTCGGACGCGCACACGAGGGGGGTTGTGCACTGTACAGAGAGACTCTGGTTTAGGCAAGAGGGCAAACGAATAACAAGGTTGGTCTCGGAACGGTCAACGAAGGCAAGGGGGGGGGGGACGCGCCAACTACGAACGAATGCAATCTTTATGAAAACATGCAAATGCAATGCACATGATGCGATGAGATGAAATGCAAGACATGAACAAAATGCAAAACAAAAGACAAAAACCCAACCAAGGAGGAAATAAAACATCGCATCTCCGGAAAAGGCAAGAGTTGGAGTTACGAATATGGAAAGTTGTATCCGGGGCGTTACAGTGGTGTCTCCTAGATTGGGTAGGTGTCACTTGGGAGCCTCCGACAAGATTGTGGAGTTGAACCAAGGAGTTTGTAAGGGAAAGGAGATCGCCTAGTTCGTGAAGATCTACCGCTAGTGAGGCAAGTCCTTCGTGGGCGATGACCATGGTGGGATAGACAAGGTCGCTTCTTCGTGGACCCTTCGTGGGTGGAGCCCTTCGTGGACTTGCGCAACCGTTACCCTTCGTGGGTTGAAGTCTCCATCAACGTGGATGTACGATAGCACCACCTATTGGAACCATGACAAAAACATCCGTCTCTCCAATTGCGTTTGAATTCTCCAAACCCTTCCCTTTACATTTCTTGCAAGTTGCATGCTTTACTTTCCTCTGCTCATATACTCTTTGCATGCTTGCTTGAATTGTGTTAAGATTGCTTGACTTGTGCTGAGATAGCTAAAATCTGCCAAAGACTAAAATTGGGAAAAGGATAAGTTTTTATTTGGTCAAGTAGTCTAATCACCCCCCTCTAGACATACTTTCGATCCTACAAGTGGTATCGTAGCTTTGGTCTACATTTGCTTTGATTTCCATAGCTTTTGTGGTCATAGCCTTGGTTTCACAACCTAGGAGAGTATGGCGCCTAGCGAGGAAATTATCACCGAGAGGTCCTTACTTTGATGGTACTAATTTTGCTAGTTGGAAGCATAAGATGAAAATGCATATTCTTGGACATAACCCCGCCGTTTGGGCTATTGTGTGTATTGGCTTGCAAGGTGAATTCTTTGATGGGAGAGAACCGAACGTGAAGCTAGTGCGGAAGAGTTGAAGATGCTGCAATACAACGCTCAAGATTGCAATATCCTCTTCAACGGATTGTGCCCCGAAGAATTCAACAAAATTAGCCGTCTTGAGAATGCAAAGGAAATTTGGGACACTTTGATTGATATGCATGAAGGTACCGACTCCGTCAAGGAATCCAAGTTGGATGTGCTCCAAAGTCAACTTGACAAGTTCAAAATGAAGGATGGTGAAGGTGTCGCTGAAATGTACTCTAGACTTGCTCTTATCACAAATGAGATTGCGGGCTTAGGAAGTGAAGAGATGACCGGCAAATTCATCATCAAGAAGACCCTAAGAGATTTGGATGGAAAATATGATACGTGTGCACATTGATCCAAATGATGCCCAATTACAAAGGTCTCAAGCCAACGGAAGTCATTGGAAGAATTGTTGCTCATGAGATGTCACTCAAGGATAAGGAGGAACTTCACAACAAGTCAAGTGGTGCTTACAAATCCTCATGTGAAGCCCCCACATCATCAAGTGAGAAACAAACCTTCAATGAAGAATTGAGCTTAATGGTGAAGAACTTCAACAAATTCTACAAGAGTAGAAGCAAAGAGAGAAGCTCCAAGTCAAGGTCCTACAATGACAAAAGATCTTCTAGTCGGGAGCGTAATTGCTACAATTGTGGAAGACCCGGACACTATTCTAATGAGTGTACGACACCCTACAAAAGAAGAGAAGATTCTCCAAAAAGAATAAGTAGAATAGAAGAATCACCACCAAGAGAGAGAAGGAGTAGAGATGATCGTTATGAACAAAGAACATCCCGGAGGAGCAAGGATTCGGAAAGGAGGAACAAGTCATCAAGGAGCTACACAAAACGAAGACATCAAGCTCATGTTGGTGAATGGGTGTCTGACTTCGACTCCGACAATCACTCCGAGAGAAGCTATCACTCCGACTCCGAATATACTCAAGATGAAGGTGTTGCCGGTCTAGCACTTGTGTCAACCAACTCCTATGACATATTTGATTCACCTAATGAAGGAATTGGAAGATGCTTCATGGCTAAAGGCCCAAAGGTAACACACCCCAAGTATGTTGATTTCAATAGTGATGAAGATGACTTGCTAGGTGATGATGATTTACTTGTTGACAGCCTTAGAGATGAATACTATGATGAAACGTCAATTAATCATGCTAATCAAGATAAAACGAATGACAATGATAAGGAGAAGATTGAGCTTCTAACTAAAGAACTAAACACTCTTAAGTTAGCTCATGAAACTATCTTAGAAGATCATCGAGAACTTTTAAGGACTCATGAGAAGTTACGCTTTGAAAAGCTCAATCTTGAGAAAGAGCATGAGTTCTTAAAGGCAATCAATGATGATCTTCGTAAGAAAAGTTCTTCTTACATTGCCAAGCGTTTACTCTTATCTACTTACATGCCTCAAGTCAAGTCTAATAACAAGAACAAGAAGGATTCTTCCTCTAGTAGTAACAATAATCATGCTAAATCAAATGTTGTTGCTTCTAGTAGTTCTCTTGATTCCACTAATGATTCTCTTAGCCAAGTTACACTTGAGCAAGAAAATAGCTTATTGAAGGGAATTATAGAGAAAGGTGTTTACAAGAGCCTTGCCGGGAGTAAGCAATTTGAGGAAATTGTACGCAAGCAAGGAAGGCACCGGAAGAACCAAGGTGCTGGTTTTGAACGAAAGTTCAATGCCAATGGGGTTGAGTGGGAAGAACATCAATATCCCAAGACGAAGTTTGTTCCTCAACAAGAGAAGTATGATCCTACTTCCATTAAGGGGACACAAGCTCAAGATGATCTTCCACCGCAAGACCACAAGCAAAAAGGCAAGGACAAGCTTCAAGAGGAGATTGATGCATTTGAAGAAGCTCCTAAGGCCTTGGTCAAGTGGGTTCCCAAGACTACGACAAGTTCTACTTCATCAAGTACGACGACAACTCCAAGGATTTCCGTCAAGATGATGTGGATCCCGAAGAAGAAGAACTAGAGAGTTCTTGAGGGTGACTCCGCCAACATATTTCACTCATATCATTTTGGCAGCGACAAGTGCAATCAACTTCCACATCTTGCACTAGTTCAAGGAGTCACAGACCCTCTTGTTGGTAAGACAAGGGACAAGGTAATCTAATGCTTTCATAGACATCATCTTGTGTGTGCATCACTCTATGTCTATGGATATCCTTGTTTTTTCCTTGTGGGACTAACCCGTGTAGGTATTGAAAGTGCAACTCACTCCAAAGGATTGCTCCAAATGATCTTCATCAACATTGAGCATCCACATCTTCAACACTTACATGAAGTCATCATCGACAAAACCCAAGGTTAGTTCATCCCTCTAAGGGGGGATCTCACATCTAGGGGGAGCTTAACTCTAAGAATTGAGTCAAAGAAACTCTAATTGTGTGAACACATCAATGCATTATGTAAAAGTGGTAACCCCACTTGAGCTTAAACGATGAGTATGACCTATGATCAAATGTTCTCATTTGACTCCTAAGTCAATATACTCATATATAGATAACCTAGTCATCGCCAATTGTTTGATAGATGCTAGAATTGTTTTATAGCGACCAGACCTCAAACAGTCCGATCTCTGTGTCTCAGTGTCATCCCTGGATCAGTAATGCTGATATGCACAGTACTTGAAGGATTTATAACAGAGTAGCAATCACACACTTATTACAACGAATGTCTCCAAAGAGAAACTTATTACAATAGATATGGCTTAAGGCCATCTAATAACGATAACAGCGGAACGCTTGGAAGATAAGCGAGTCCATCAACTCCAACGGCATCACTGAGTATAGAACCACGATCCTAAAGCATGTTACTCGTCGTCTGAAAAGTCTGCAACATGAACGTTGCAGCCCGAAAACGGGTCAGCACATGGAATATGCTGGCAATGTAACACATAGAGAGTAATGAAAGAAATAAGCTATACTACATGCATATATGGCTGGTGGAAAGCTCTATGGTTATAGTTTTGCGTAAAGCCAGTTTTTCCCTACATCAAAGGAATAAATTTTATTTAACTATCATGGTGGTTGTTAAACATTGAGAATGGTTGACAGCATTCTCAATCCCAATTAAGCATCATCATTAAACAAACCCAACAATATTAATTAAAGTAACATGATGAGATTCACACGAAAATCCAAGTACTTGATACTCAAGATGTCCATAACCGGGGACATGGCTAATCATGATTAGTTTATACACTCTGCAGAGGTTGCGCACTTTTCCCCACATGACTCGATCTCCTCCGTTGGTTTTCTCGTACTACATGGTGTTTGAGAAACGAATGACCGAGACATAGTCTTTCAGAAGCGCTAGCACCTTACGATGGGTAGACCGATACACCTACTTTCCCCTACATCTGCTAGTCTACCACTGTAAGAGTTCGCACGACTTAATCAACTATGCTAGAGCCCATAATAGCATGTGGCTGCACACGGAAGTTTCTAGTATGAATAATCTTATGATCCTTTGAGCCAGGTGGCGGTCCAAAAGAAACAGCAATCTCGAATATCCAGTACCTCAATCCACCCAGATGTGTATTAATGTTGCCACCTTAAATAAACCATTAATTAACAATCTCACATCTGTCATGGAAAATCACTCACCCAAACCACGTCTACTTGCATAGCATGGCAAAATAAGCAAACATAGAAGTAACTCCCAAGGGTTTGATAATAAAACAGGTAATAGGTACTACCTCAATCTACTTCCCAAAACCCACAATTTAATTAGATCCTAATCATGCAATGTTTCAGGATTGATCTAATGCATAAAAACTGGGTAGTAAAGAGGTATGATCAAAGTGTTACTTGCCTTGCTGATGATCCGCATAACCTAGGGATTCGAAGTAGCAAGCGGCGCAATCCGGGTACTCTATCGCAAGCAAACAAACAAAAAAGCATACAATAAGTACTCATCTAATGCACGGGTAAAACTCAAATAAGAGGTATAACCAGAAAGTTCAACTTAAGAACTCCGGTTTGCAAAAAGAATCAAATCGAACGAAGAAGCAAAACTCAAACGGCGAAAGAAACAAGCTTCGTTTACTAATCTGGACCTAAGTCAAATTTTACAGAAGCAAAAACTGGTTTGAGTAGATTATTCGGAAAGATGGCTTCGAGACGAAACTCTAGGCGCTTGAATCGCCTGATTCCGATAAACGAGTGAAAAGTTATACTAAAACGAAAATCGGATCAGAAATCGCGATCAGAAAATCGTGGAATAAATCCGAGAAAAAGAAAAACGACGAACAGCTTAACGAACAAACATTCGTTAACTGGATCTAAAAGATGAACGCGTTCGTTAAAAACGAACGAATGAGCGAACACTTGCTAAATAAATAAACCGAAAGAAAAACCGATCTAACAAAATAAAAAAACTAGGGTTTTTCTTAAAAAACCGGAGTGGTTTTTTCCCAAAAAACGGCGCCGGGCGGCGGGCGCGGTATCCTCTGGTTTGGCTAGGGCGGCGGGGTTGCTAGGGAGGCGGGCTCGGCGGCGGCGCGGCTGCAAGGCCGGCGGCGGCGACACCGGGCGGCGGGCGGCTTATTCCTCCGGGGGAGGCGGGCGCGGCTGGGCTTGGGGTCTCAAGGGGCCCCGGTGGGTATTTAAAGGAGGGGAAAGGCGGGCGGCTCTGACTTGGGAAGGGGTCGGGCTGCGCGGCTCGGACTCTCCCGAGTCAGCGGCGACACGGCGGGGAAGGCGATGGCGGGCGGGCCGGCCTGGCTCATTGGGTTCGGCCCACGAGGCATGGAGTGTTTTTTTAAACAAATTTCACCAAACCAAAAAAAATATCTAGAAAATTAAATAAAAATCTAAAAATACCAAAGTAAATTTTCATCGTCCAAATAAAATATTTAGAGCAAGGTGAACATTTCTTTGGTCCTAAAATGCATTTTTGAAAATCATGCAATTTTTCCTAAATTCAAATAAAATAGCAAAAACACCAAAATAAATCTTATTTGATTTTTTTATTAAATCCTCATTATTTCATTATTTTGGGAAAGTCATTTTATTCCCTCTCTTTTATTTTTGTGATTGAAATAATTGAAGATAAAATAAATAAAATCAATTGATCCTATTTTCCAAAATTTGAGAAACTCAAATATGAAAATAACGAAATCCCCAACTCTCTCCGTGGGTCCTTGAGTTGCGTAAAATTTCTAGGATCGAGGCAAAATGCAATAAATATGTTATGCAAGATGATCTATTTGTATAACATTCCAAATTGAAAATTTGGGATGTTACAAACCTACCCCCCTTAAGATGAATCTCGCCCTCGAGATTCGGGTTGGCTAGAGAATAGGTGAGGGTGGTCTTTCAGCAAATCTTCATCTCGCTCCCAGGTGGCTTCATCCTCGGTGTGGTGGCTCCACTGAACTTTGCAAAACTTGATAACTTTGCTGCGGGTGACTCGGCTGGCATACTCGAGAATCTTGACTGGTTTTTCCTCATAGGTCAAATCACCGTCCAACCGGATCGCCTCTAGCGGCACGGTATCTCTTAGCGTATATTAGCCATCTCCGGTGGCACCTCTTCGATCGAGACGTGGAACACGCCGTGAACTCCCGACAATCCTCGTAATTCCAACTTGTAGGCAACCTCTCCCATACGCTCCAAAACTTTGTATGGTCCCACAAAACGCGCGCTAACTTTCCTTTAACACCAAAACGCTTAACTCCTCAAGTGGTGATACCCGAGGTAAACTCTATCCCCAACTTCAGAAACCGCCTCCTTGCGTTTTGCATCAAGATAGCTTTTCTGCTCGACTAGGCTACCTTGAGCCTGTCATGAATCAACTTCACTTTCTGCTCGCACTCCTTAATCAAATCTGGTCCAAACAATCGACGGTCTCCGACTTCGCCCCAAGACAACGGGTTCTGCACCTCCTTCCGTATAAGGCTTCGAAGGGGCCATCTTCAAACCGATTGATAATCGTTGTTGTAAGAAAACTCTGCATATGGCAAATTGTCGCCCCAACTTGATCCATAGTCTAGGGCGCAAGCTCTTAGCATATCTTCCGTAATCTGATTAACTCTCTCCCGCTCCGTCTGCCTGTTCATGGATGAAAAGCTGTGCTGAACTCTAATCTGGTACCCAAAGTTTCGTGTAACTGATTCCAGAACTTTGAGGTAAACTGGGTTCCTCTATCCGATACAATGCTCCTCGGAACTCCATGCAAACATACGATCCTGGTCATATATATCTTGGCCAACTTAGCACTGGTGTAAGTGGTCTTCACTGGAATGAAATGTGCTACCTTCGTCAAACGATCGACTAAAACCCAAATCGAGTCATAGCCTAAACGAGTCATGGGTAATCCTGTGATAAAATCCATGCCTAACTTATCCCACTTCCATTCGGGTATCAGCAATGGTTGCAACAATCCTGCTGGCTTCTGATGCTCTGCCTTTACTCTCTGACATACATCACATACTGCTACATACGCGGCAATGTCCTTCTTCATTCCGGTCCACCAGAAAATCTCCTTCAAATCCAAGTACATCTTGGTATTCCCTGGGTGAATTGACTACGGCGAGTCATGGGCCTCTTGCAAAATCAACTTCCTGATCTCAGGGTCATTGCGTACATAAACGCGGTCCTCAAACCAGAGGGTATCGTGCTCATCCACACGAAATCCCTTGGCTTTTCCCTTGTTCAACCTCTCCTTTATCTCTGCAATTTCCTTATCGGTCTTTTGAGCTTCTCTGATCTTATCCATCAAGGTTGACTGAATTTCCAATGTTGCTACATAGCCTCTCGGAACTATCTCCAAACATAGCTCACAAAAGTCCTCGACTAACTCCTTTGGCAGTCCTTCGGTCATGAGTGTATTAACATGGCTCTTACGGCACAACGCGTCGGCTACTATGTTAGCCTTTCCGGGGTGATACTGCAATCTCATATCATAATCCTTGATGAGTTCCAACCATCTCCTTTGCCTGAGGTTTAACTCTTTTTGCGTGAAGATGTACTTCAAACTCTTGTGATCCGTGTATACCTTGCAATGATTTCCGATAAGAAAATGTCTCCATGTCTTCAATGCATGCACTACGGCTGCTAACTCCAAATCATGTGTGGCATAATTCAACTCATGAGGTTTAAGCTGTCGTGACGCATACGAAACAACTCTTCCTTCCTGCATAAGTACTGCTCCAAGTCCTCGACGTGAAGCATCGCAATACACCTCATAATCCTTAGTCTGATCTGGCAGAATCAACACTGGTGAGGTAACTAGACATTTCTTCAATTCCTGGAAACTGACCTCACATTCCTCAGTCCAATTGAACTTGGTATCCTACTTCAACAACTCCGTCATGGGCTTTGCAATCCTTGAAAAATTCTCAATGAATCTCCGGTAGTATCCTGCCAGTCCTAGAAAACTTCTGATCTCCCCAACTGTCGTTGGTGCTTCCCAATTAGTCACGGTGACAACTTTGGTGGGGTCTACTTCTATACCCTCTCCGGATATAACATGTCCGAGGAATCCAACTTCCTTCAACCAGAACTCACATTTGCTAAACTTGGCATATAATTGGTGTTCTCTGAGCTTCTCCAATACCAAATGCAAGTGCTCATTATGCTCCTCTTCGTTCTTCGAGTAGACCAAGATGTCATCAATGAACACCACGATGAACTTATCCAGAAACTCCATAAATACTTTGTTCATCATGTTCATGAAATATGCAGTGCGTTAGTCGATCGAATGACATCACGGTATACTCGTAGCCCATACCTAGTGGTAAATGCTGTCTTGGGTATATCCTGTTCTCGAATCTTCAATCGATGGTATCCCGATCGCAAATCGATCTTGAAAACACCTTGCTCCTTGTAGTCGGTCAAACAGATCATTGATCATTGGAAGTGGGTACTTATTCTTGATGGTTACCGATTTAATCCTCGATAATCAACAACCATCCTTAACGATCCGTCCTTCTTCTCCACTAGAAGTATCGGTGATCCCCAAGGTGAAGAACTTGGGCGAATGTATCCTTTATCCAAGAACTCCTTAATCTGACTTTAATCTCCTCCAAATCTTTTGCGGCATCCCGATGGTCTCTTGGATATTGGCCTGCGCACCGCAAAAGCTCGATCAAAACTCAATGTCTCCGTCTGGTGGCATGCCCGCAACTCCTCCGAAATACATCAGAAAATCCTTCACTCTGGGTACTTCCTCCGCACAACTCCCGATAAGGAATTTACGTATGCCCTCCTCGGCTCATGCCTTGATACATACCTTATCCTTTTCCCTTTTGGGGTAGTAAGAAGAATCGACTTACTGGCGCAATCAATGTTTCCTCCATACATTGATAGCCAATCCATACCCAGAATCACATCCAAACCTTGGGATTCCAAAATGATTAAATCCGAGGGAAAAACATGCTTGCCTATACCCAACGGAACTTGAAAACATCCTCGACTGGCCATATACTCTGCTCCTGGTGAGGTTACTAGCATGGGTGTTTTTAGAACCCTAGTGGGCAGTCTATACTTATCCACAAATCCCCTTGATATGTATGAATGTGATGCACCAGTATCAAAAAGAACGAGTGCAGTAAATGACTTAACCAAAAACTTACCTATTATCAAGATTCGGCTGAGCTTCAACCTCCTCCACGCTAACGTGGTTCACTTGTCCTCGGTTGAAAGGGTCCGCTTCTTCCGGAGTTTCCATTGCCATTTCGGTCGCCTTCGTGACATTCATTTGCGTAATGTCCGGTCTTCCGCACTTAAAACAGTGACTTGACTCAGATCTTTCTTGGTTGGTGTTGAGGGGTTGGTCTGGTTCGCTACTACTTCCTCCATTCCCGGTACCATTCTTGGGACCATTGTGATTGTGCGAGCTACCTCCTCCATGGGTATGCTGAAACTGTCCTCCTGACTTCGGAGTAAATCAGGGCTTCTGCTGGGCTCCAGAGTTGTACTTCCCTTGTCCATATTTCCTCTTGCGGTTTTTAATCTGCTGCTGCTTCCCTTCAATCATGAGAGCACGATCTACCAACTCCTGGTAGTTGTTGAAACTTGCTACCATCAACTGCATGCTCAGCTCATCATTCAGCCCTTCCAGAAACTTCTCTTGCTTAGCTGCATCCGTAGCGACGTCATCTGGGGCATAACGTGCTAGCTTACTGAAATCATCCACATATTGGCCCACTGATCTTCCTCCCTGGCGCAAGTTGTGAAACTCACGCTTCTTCATGGCCATAGTTCCTGTTGAAACATGGGCAGTACGAAAAGCCTGCTGAAACTGATCCCATGTGACAGTGTCTGCTGGATAAGTGGCTGTGAAATTCTCCCACCATGATGCTGCGGGTCCCTCAAGCTGATGTGCGGCAAATCGCACCTTCTCCGCATCTCTGCATCCTGCAGTGATCAGCTCCTCGCTGTCTTGCGAAGCCAATCATCTGCAATAATCGCTCGGTGCTACCGGAGAACACCGGCGGATTCAGTGTAAGAAAACGGGTTAAGTGATCAACAGGTGGTGGTGGTGGTGGATTGTTGTTGTTGTTGTTGTTCCCCAGATTCTGATTCTGGACTAGTAGCTGCATCAATGCATTCTGCTGCTGGATCAACTGGGTGAGCTCCGGTGGGTAAGCGAATTCGTTGTCACGTCTCGAAGGCATCTGAGGGTTTAGAAAAGACGAGATTACAGAATTGAATGAGGTCTAGAGGGAAAACACTACCCATATGCACATGAGGCAAAATTGCAATCAAAACACTTCATTCAAACAAGCAAGGGCATACAACGGTCTATCTATCATTACAAAGTGCTCAGACTATAATAGATACATGGAGGGAAATTCTACTACTTTATGGTGGTCTACTAGAAAAACTGCTCCGATGAAGACTCCATGATATCCGCTCCAGCTTCATCAACGTAGTCATCATCACTATCATCCGGGTCCGAGTCGGTATCGTCGATGATGATGAAATTGTCGGGACAAGTGCGATCTTCGTCTTCTCCAGTTGCTGGAAATCCCATGAACACTCTTAGCTTCTTCTTCAGATCATCATTCTTCTCGACTAGAGTTGATATTTCCTCCTCATATCCATCGCGTGTAGACTTGAGTTCTTCCTCCAGTTCCGTGATCTTGATCATGGCTTCCTTTAGATCCATTATGCCTGCACTCATCTAGTTCTCCTGGCGTCGAATGTGCTGGTTTAGCTCCTGGATGAAAGCTGCAACTGATCTGTCTTTCCTGGTGTTGACCATCTCCCATTGCTCATATCGGCGCCCACAAATCTGGTAGGTAGTATCCTTAAGCTCCAGGTGATAAACTTCTCCAATGCGTCCCATGGTGATGTGAGCTGCCATGCTCGTCCCCAAACTCCAGGTTGGTGCATCAACGGAAAACTCTATAGGCTCAGTGACTGGCATGAACGTCCTTCCTGGAACTTGAACTTGAATCATCCAGCGCTCCTCTTCAGGTAAGGTGGCGTTGTAGGTTCCGGTGAAGCTTGGTACTCCGATCTTCAAGTACTTGGTTACTTCCTTCAGGTGTCGTCCAAAAGGTGTATCTTCATCCGGTTGCATGAACTTGTTCCTTGCATCCTCCATCCTAGAAGAATAGAAAAGATGAGGAGTTAGAATGAGAAGAGAGAGTAGTGATCTATGGTCTTTGCTTAGTGGTCGTGTCCTACGATCGGTGTGCTCGATACCATCTTGTAGCGACCGCACCTCAAACAATCCGATCTCGTGTCTCAAAGTCATCCTCGGATCAAGAATGCTTGACACGCACAATACTTGAAGGATTTATAACAGAGTAGCAATCACACACTTATTACATCGAATGTCTCCAAAGAGAAACTTATTACAATAGATATGGCTTAAGGCCATCTAATAACGATAACAACGGAAGGCTTGGAAGATAAGCGAGTCCATCAACTTCAACGGCATCACTGAGTATAGAACCACGATCCTAAAGCATCTTACTCGTCGTCTGAAAAGTCTGCAACATGAACGTTGCAGCCCGAAAACGGGTCCGCACATGGAATATGCTGGCAATGTAACACATAGAGAGTAATGAAAGAAATAAGCTATACTACATGCATATATGGCTGGTGGAAAGCTCTATAGTTACAGTTTTGCATAAAGCCAGTTTTTCCCTACATCAAAGGAATAAATTTTATTTAACTATCACGGTGGTTGTTAAACATTGAGAATGGTTGATAACATTCTCAATCCCAATTAAGCATCATCATTAAACAAACCCAACAATATTAATTAAAGTAACATGATGAGATTCACACGAAAATCCAAGTACTAGATACTCAAGATGTCCATAACCTGGGACACGGCTAATCATGATTAGTTTATACACTCTGCAGAGGTTGCGCACTTTTCCCCACATGACTCGATCTCCTCCGTTGGTTTTCTCGCACTACATGGTGTTTGAGAAACGAATGACCGAGACATAGTCTTTCAGAAGCGCTAGCACCTTACGATGGGTAGACCGGAACACCTACTTTCCCCAACATCTGCTAGTCTACCACTGTAAGAGTTCGCACGACTTAATCAACTATGCTAGAGCCCATAATAGCCTGTGGCTGCACACGGAAGTTTCTAGTATGAATAATCTTATGATCCCTTTGAGCCTGGGTGGTGGTCCAAAAAGAAACAGGCAATCCTGGAATATCCAGGTACCTCAATCCACCCAGATGTGCATTAATGTTGCCACCTTAAATAAACCATTAATTAACAGTCTCACATCTGTCATGGAAAATCAGTCACCCAAACCACGTCTACTTGCATAGCATGGCAAAATAAGCAAACGTAGAAGTAACTCCCAAGGGTTTGATAATAAAATAGGTAATAGGTACTACCTCAATCTACTTCCCAAAACCCACAATGTAATTAGATCCTAATCATGCAATGTTTGAGGATTGATCTAATGCATAAAAACTGGGTAGTAAAGAGGTATGATCAAAGTGTTACTTGCCTTGCTGATGATCCGCGTAACCTAGGGATTCGAAGTAGCAAGCGGCGCAATCCGGGTACTCTATCGCAAGCAAACAAACAAACAAGCATACAATAAGTACTCATCTAATGCACGGGTAAAACTCAAATAAGAGGTCTAACCAGAAAGTTCAACTTAAGTTGCAAAAAGAATCAAATCGAACGAAGAAGCAAAACTCAAACGGCGAAAGTGTGGGGACCCCGACCCATAAGTCGAGATCACCGAATGCACGTGTACAGTGATCCCAGAGATCAATGCTCACTGAACACACAGAAGCTGAATAACAAGAGTCTTACATCCATACATACCGTTTTACAAAAGTAGGACCATTATGGTCAAGTCTTGAGAGTATCATCGCAGCGGAAATCTTCGTCGATAAGTAGAACCCATGCCATCTGCCTTAACCCTACAGGCATTCTGACTGGGAAACGTCCTAGTTCGCATGTTCGTCTCCAAAGAATTCTCCTTCGAACTCCAGTTCTTCCATGCCTGGCCAATTAAATAACCAGTGGCAAACCAATGAGTACTTTGAAAGTACTCGCAAGCAACCCATGTTTTGGTTCAAGATACAACAATGCATGATATAGGTAAATTTTTGCGGAAAGCTAGTTTTGAGTGCCATGACATGTTCAACAACTTGTAAGACATGCATCAAGTAACCATGAGGACATGTTACAGATATCAACATAAATAGAGTGGGCACCAACCCAACTCAATCATGTCAAGTCCTTTGTCTTGACCCAAGTAGTTTTATCAACACACACACACACATGTGAAACTCGGGCGTAGTTTAAGCAGCACCGCCTAACTGTCCTTGACCGTGGACACGGCTATTCGAATAGTTTTACACACTGCAGAGGTTGCACACTTTACCCACAAGATCCGGGGAACTTCCGTGTCATCCACGACCGCGATACCTCAAGTACCCGGGGTAAGCACCCGATCACTACCTTTCCCTAGACGACACTAACAAGGAGTCCACTCGTTGTTCCATATCCTCACGATGTACATCATACGAGACTCACTCGAGACCGTAACATCCGAGAGGGGACACAACGGTGTATCCGGTGCCCTGTGAAAACAGTCATGGCCGCCCTACCTGGCACGACCCCGTCCCGAGAGAGTGCACCAACTCTCCCCCGTCACTAGTAATGCGGCTCCAAGCTAGTATCAACCTAGGTAATCAATAATGCCCTTTCCCATATAAGGGTAGAGTGGTTGCACATGTAAGTTGGGACAGTCGACAAATCTTAAATCTAATCCGTTTTCGAAAACAACACACACACTTGCCTCGGTACACCACTTCGTCATCAAGTGGTTACCCATTCCATCATCTCCCTCGGGCATAAGTGGCACCCGACGGGGTTTTCGAAAAGTCCTTTGAAAATACTTTGTCTCCTGCACCATGCATATACCCGTCCCTTTGCGTAGCACTACTTTAGCATCCTATCTACTCCCACCGGCATAACCCTTATAAGAAGGTAGGGTCACGCACAATGCAAGTATCAACGAGGAAGTACGGTGGCAACCATCGAAGTGGTTATCACCCCATCATGATTCCGTTGCAACAACGATAAGGTACTATATGACATGCATAAAAAGGTTTCATAGACATGGTCAAAGGGCTGCTTGCCTGGTTCATCAGAGTCTTCAAGTCTTCGGATCCTTCTCCAAG
Organism: Aegilops longissima; assembly: GCA_021605205.1. Lineage (NCBI taxonomy): Eukaryota > Viridiplantae > Streptophyta > Magnoliopsida > Poales > Poaceae > Aegilops > Aegilops longissima. The sequence goes on along the minus strand of JAHIAM010000145.1, from coordinate 55,097 downwards.
TACTCCGTCTACTTCGTCAACTAACGTCGGAAACAAACACAATAAGCAACACAACAAGGCAAAAATAAAAGTGCTCTAAAATTGCATGTTGGACTTTTCTAGGATACCTTTGGTCATATGAGGTATGATCAAAGTGGTTTTAATGGGATTTGATCAATGGATATCTCTGAATATTTCAATATAACGAAATCAAGGGATTTGTGGATTTGCAAGAAGTGTACAGAAATATATTTTTGAAAAATGAGCAGAGGCACCCATTTCACAAGGAATAATTTTAGAAGCACCTGGGAGTTGGTTTCACTGGATTTGGAGTTCAACTGATTTTCCTATGAATTTGCAAAGTTGGCATTGTATGGAGAAGTGGACCAATATTCTATGTGGTGTAGAAAGTACTAGGAAAAATGTTCAAAAACTAAGTTCTGAACTTATAAGCATCTAGGAATCTGAATCATGGAATTTGTTTAAAAAATGGGCTCTCTGTGATTTTCTAAAGTTCATCACAGAAATGGAAATACAAGATTTGATAAATGTTTTTGAAGAAAAAGTTCCTGGAAAAATGTGCAAGTTGCACCATGAGATAGATCATGATTTTATGAGCTACTAGAAATTTGAATCATCAAATTTGGAGGTAATATGAATATTTGGGAGATTTTACAAGTTTCAGGAAAAAAAAAGACAAAGGAGGGGGGGTTATACCTATACCGCGCCAGAGCGCAGCATAGCGCCGCAGCGCACTGGGCCGGCCCAGCTGCACGGCCACGCGGCTAAGGAGGGCCACGCCGACGGCGTACTACGGGAGTACGCTTCCCTGCAGGGAAGGCAGTTTCGAGGGGATCCCGCCTCCACTTAACCCGAGCGGGCCCGGCTAGACACGTCGGCAGAGACTGACCGGTGGGGTCGCCGGTCCACCGGCCGGCCTCCTTCTTCCTCACGCGGCCTCCCGTGCCGCAGTAACAGAGGGGGCGAGGCCGAGCTCGTCCCCGGCGACCAAGGGCGCTGCTGCGGGTGCCCGGCGCACCGGCGAGCTCGGGGGACTGCGTCGCGCCCGCTCCCCCTGTCAGCACGTCCATCGGAGGACGAAGGCGAGTGGGGCCACGGCCACGGCGAACGGTGCTCGGGCGAGATTCGGGCAGGGCAGGGCAAGCACGGGGAGGAGGGCCTGGTGCGCGGGGGAGGCTCCTTGGTGCCGTGGGTGTCCTCTGGAGCGTTCAGTGGGAGCGGGGAAGCAGTGAAGGTTCGGGTTGGTCCGGGGGCACAGCGGCAGCAACCCAGCAATGGAGGGGGCGGGAGACCATGAGGGGGAGAGAGGGAGTGTCCGAGAGGTTGCTGGGGGAGGGGGGGTTCGAACCGAAGCGAGAGAGAGGGTCGGGGTGGCTTAAAATGGGCGAAGCTGCGGTGCACCGTGGACAAGTGCGCCGGCGAGGTCATTGCCGTTGCTAGGGGTCACCGGGGCTCGTGGGCACGTGTCCGGGGCGTTTGTAGAGATGGTCTACGGCCAGGGGAATAGAGAGGAGGAGCGGGGAAGTGGCAGAGCGTTGTGCGTGTGGGCGCGCCCATTGGGGCTCTCGGGCGGCTCTGGCGCGCGTGCGAGGGGGCAGCAGGAGGGAGAAGGGGGAGGGGGACCAGGTCGTGGCGTGTCGCGGACGCCGAGGCGCGTCGACTGGCGCGCATGGGCGGCCCGAGGTGGACGGGAGTGCGGCGGCAAGGCTCGGCACATCAGAGCACGCCCAGAGCAGGCTTTTGGCTGGCATGAGCGCGTTTTGCACGCTCTGCCGTGTCCACTTGCGTCTGGAGTGTGCTGGGTGATGGGCTAAAGCCTGGGGTGATGTTGGAGAGCTAGCAAAGTCAAAGAAAGAGAGGGGGAGAGCAGAAAGAGAGGGAAAGTTGCTGGACAAAGATGAAAAATGAGGTTCTCACCCCCAAATAATTGAGCTGAAGCCATCCAACTTTTACCAGTGGTAGAGGGGTTCTAGGACATGATGTGGTAGGAATTGTGGCTCAAGGAGAGTCCATCTGGTGCCCCAAATGTTGATCACAAAATTATGGCAGAAGGTGTTTGATGGTAGTTTGGTCAAGAAAATGGATCCCACTTGACATGAGAATCAGCAGGATCAAATGGAATATATAATCGAGGATGATCACCAAGTTTGATCTCATTTGAAGAAAGTTGCCAATGTAACTTTGGCAAACCCTAGAAATTAGCAGAAATGAACTTGTGTAGATCTAGTTGAGCAAATCACTTCTCCTTGATGCACCATTTGGTGTAGTGGCCTCATTTGGTCATGTGAATATGCTCACCAAGGTTGGGGTCAAGGAAAGAAAGTTGGTAGTACAAAGTTGTTCAAATTAGATTCTGGTAGTACATGATACTTGTCAAGATCATCAAAAATGTCATATGTGACATGCTAGATTTTTCTTGGAATTTTTGGAGAATATTTCCTTTAGAAATATTTCAAATCCTTGAAATGGGCAGAAATGGTTTTGGGAGCTTTTGTCCACTATCTTGAACATGACCATGTGTTTCAACTCTTATATATGGAAAATATATGTCCACTGAGTTTCCCTGATTTTTGTCAAATATTTGTGAAACAACAAAAAAATATTTTTTTCCCTATTAAAGACCATTTCTGGCCTTAAGAAAAATCTTTTAAATAAAATAGGAAAATAAATTTTAAAATTATATTTTTGTGGTTTCTGGGTATCCTATATCTAATAGGAGTCAAATATATTTTTGGAAAGATTTTTACTGCCCTTAATTAAGTACTTGCAGTGCAAATCTCAATTCAGGGGTTTTTAGAAAACAAAATTTTGAAAATACTATTTGGCCAAATTATTTTTGTAGGAAATTATTTTTATGTCCTATACACATGGCATGATCATTGGGCAAGGTTTTTGGATCAAGGAGAAGGAGTATAAGAGTTGGAGGATTTATTTCTTTTTAGAGCACTTGCAAACAGCAGTCAAACATTCAATCAAAGCAAAGACAAAACACTCAAAAGTTTTTGTCAAACCATATTTTATCATGATTTATTAGCTTAAGTGTTGAGGCATGGAAATCAGGGTGTGAAAGAAAGAAACAAGCTTCGTTTACTAATCTAGACCTAAGTCAAATTTTACAGAAGCAAAAACTGGTTTGAGTAGATTATTCGGAAAGAGGGTTTCGAGACGAAACTCTAGGCGCTTGAATCGCCTGATTCCGATAAACGAGTGAAAAGTTATACGAAAACGAAAATCGGATCAGAAATCGCGATCAGAAAATCACGGAATAAATCCGAGAAAAAGAAAAACGACGAACAGCTTAACGAACGAACATTCGTTAACTGGATCTAAAAGATGAACGCGTTCGTTAAAAACAAACGAACGAGCGAAAGAAAAACCGATCTAACAAAATAAAAAAAACTAGTGTTTTTCTTAAAAAAAACCGGAGTGGTTTTTTTCCAAAAAACGCGCGTCGGCGGTGGCGGTATCTCCGGGGTTGGCTAGGGCGGCGGGCTCGGCTGCTGGGTGGCTCCGGCGGCGGCAGCAGCGCGGGCGGCGGCGACACGGGCGGCGGGCGGCTCGGCTCCGACGGCGGGAGTCTTGCGGTGGTCTGCGGCTTGGGATCCCAAGGGGCCCCTGGTAAGGGAGGGAAAAGGCGGCGGCGGCTCGACTTGGGAGGGGGTCAGCGGCGCGGCTCGGACTCTCCCGAGTCCAGCGGCACGGCGGGAAAGCGGTGGCGCGGCGGGCCGGCCTGGCTCGGGCTGGGCTTGGCCCGGTCGGTAGAGTGTTTTTTTAAACAAGTTTCGCCGCACCAAAAAAAATATCTAGAAAATTAAATAAAAATCTAAAAATATCAAAGTAAATTTTCATCGTCCAAATAAAATATTTAGAGCAAGATGAACATTTCTTTGGTCCTGAAATGCAATTTTGAAAATCATGCAATTTTTCCTAAATTCAAATAAAATAGCAAAAACACCAAAATAGATATTATTTGATTTTTTTATTAAATCCTCATTATTTCTTTATTTTGGGAAAGTCATTTTATTCCCTCTCTTTTATTTTTGTGATTGAAATAATTGAAGATAAAATAAATAAAATCAATTGATCCTATTTTCCAAAATTTGAGAAACTCAAATATGAAAATAACGAAATCCCCAACTCTCTCCGTGGGTCCTTGAGTTGCGTAAAATTTCTAGGATCGAGGCAAAATGCAGTAAATACGTTATGCAAGATGATCTATTTGTATAACATTCCAAATTGAAAATTTTGGGATGTTACATGTTTGTGCATGCTTTGTCACATATTTCATTTGTCATTTTATTGTGTGAGCATGTTGGTTGCATATTTTACTCATTCGAGGACATCCACTTGTTGTTTTGATTTATTGGTTTCTTTTTCTTTTGCCAAGTGGATGGACAAGAAAGCCTAAGAACCTTCTCTAGCTATCTATGCTTTTCTCGTCTCAAACTCTATTCATGCTACATCACAAAATTTGATCAAGTCAGATTCGAACCACTCGTGTGAGGAGCACTTGAGTCCCCGATTCGTCATAGACTTAAACTTCCAAAGCTTTTTTGTGCGTTCGTCCGACCGATTCCTCCATTTCGGTCATACCGAGATCACTAAGTCGATCTAGGTTTTCAATCTCGGTGCAACCGATTTGAACTTTTCGGTCACACCGAGTTGTTTAGAATCACAGCAGTTATGCATCTCGGTGCCACCGAAGTTGTTCCACTCGGTCACACCGACTGTGGTCGGGCTATATATACTACCGGAAATTTTTGAAACTTTCTCCAAACCCATTCGCCCGCGCATAGCTCGCTCCGCCTCCGTGGTCTCCGGATCGTCCTCCTCGCCGCCACCGCCTCCGATCCGCTGGTCTCCGCCGTCAATGGAATTCACCCCGCCGCTGCCGCCAGAAGCGAGTTCATCGCCAAGCTAGGTATGGACTCGATCACGGTGCTATCCGCGTCGATTCCTAGCACATTGTGTTCATCATGATTCTTGCCACGATTGAAACTATTCTATCCAGTCAAAACAATCCATAGTTTAGAAGTGAATTGAAAATTTAGGGTAGGTTTCCTCCGAAACCATCTCGGACCCACCGAGTTGCAGAACTCGGTTCCACCGATTCGGCTAAGGCCATTGCACAAGTGATTCTCGGTCTGACCGAGAGTTGCAAATCGGTGTGACCGAGTTCAGGACTTTGTAAAACCCTAGCAGTCTCGGTGCCACCGAACTGTGACTCAGTCTGACCGAGTTCACTAGTTTAGCTTCCAAAACTTGCTTCGGTATCACCGAGTTTGCAAATTGGTTGATCCGAAATGCTTTATGTGGAAAACTAAAACTAAGTTTTTGAATCATTCTTTTGCAAAAACCTCTGTAGTGATGCTCATCCACTCTATCTCATCTATATCTATTCACAGGGTCTGCAGTCAGTGTTTGCAATATGTCTGATCAGAGTGACAGCCAGAACAAGTCAGAGGAGGAGATTCAGATGAGTGAGGGCACTAGTCCCTCTATCAGCTCTGATGAGGGTAGCAGGAGCACTCCCAGCAACTTACCCAAAGCAGCCACCAGGACAAGGAAGAAGAGAACCTCAGAATCTGAGGATGAAGACTATGTGGCTGTTGAAGATGAGGCCATTTCCAAGAAAAAGGTTCTCAAGAAAGAATATAGCTCAGCTGCAACAACTAAGCCAGGTCTGAAGACCAAAAGGCCAGCAGGAAGATAACCCATGTCTAAAGCCAGAGCCTCCACTCAAGCATCTTTGGAATCTCAACCCAAAGAGGCTGCTACAGAAGGGAAGAAAAGGAAGGAAAGGGTCAAGAAGACCATGTCCAGAGTTATTGGAAAGCCTTCCATGATGGAAGAGGAGGAAGAAGAAGAGGTTGCTGCACCAGCACCCAAGGCTCAGAAGCTTATGGGTGATGCTATCAGGACAGGGGCTGCATCATCAAAGCCCAAAGAAGCACCCAAAGTTGTCTCCAAACCCAAGATTGCACCAAAGAGGAATACCAGAAACATATCTGCTGCTGAGAAGAACAAGGCCCCAGTGCCTGAAACTGTTGTTGAAGAAGAAGATGATGAAGAGCATATCCTGAGAAAGTTTAAGCCAAAGATTCCAGACCACAATGATGCTCATCCTGTGGCTGAGAACATGAAGATCAGGAGAGACTCAAGATTGAGTTTATGGAGAGAGTCAGATCCATATGCCACCAGAAGAAGAACTGCTGTGGATTACAGGTTCCATATCAAGGAACAACAGGACTTCTATGAGAGAATTTTGCTTGACAAGAAGCCAATAGTGTGTGACATGAGGTGGGTCGACTGGACCTACATGAAGGAGAATGAGGAACACTATCCTGATGTGTATGACAGTTTCAGTGCATGTGGAGTTGCAGACTTTGTTGGGCAGAAGCTCACAAAGTGGAATGATGAGCTCATAATGTAATTCTACTCCAGAACACACTTCTATCTAGATGGCAGGATAGTATGGATGTCTGAAGGTACAAGGTACCAATCAACTATTGAGGAATGGGAAAATCTAATCAATGCACCTAAGGAGGAAGAGGATGACTTGGATGTCTATGCCAAGAAGAAGATGGATCACAACTCTATGGCACATATGTACAAGGAGATCCCAGATGCTGCAATAGATTCTCATAAGTTTGGATCAGTACATTATCTTCTGTCAGGACTGCCAACCATCAACTGGATCCTCAGGCATACTCTATTGCCCAAGTCAGGTGATCACAACATGATCCGAGGCCATGCAATAAACTTGCTACACATATTTGATGTGCCACAGAAGTTCAAGGTCATGAGCCTTATAGTTGAGACTATCAAGAGGACAGCTGCTGACCAGAAAATAAGTTGTGGATATGCCCCACAGATCCAGGAGCTGATTAACTCCAAGATGGGCACAGGAACATACCTGTTGGATAAGGAGCAAATGTCTATCTATCCAGACTTTGAGGACAACCAAGTGGTTATGGATGAAGATGAACCTTCTTCAGTGCAAGCACAAGCAAAAAGGAGAAGGCAAGGACAGAGAAGGCTGCCAAGATGCCAACAATGGAAGAGGCATCTTAGTACTTTTTGAAGAGCAAACAAGATCAACTTTGCTACTTGATTGCATCCACTCCGAGGATTGAGAAGGGGCTGGCCACCTTGACTCGAAACAAAGAGAGCTTGGAGAGGATCATGGAGTAGAAGTTCTATGACATGGATGTGAAGGTCACTGAGTCCAGTCTGTTGTTGAGCAGCTTCAAGATGATATGAAGGAGAGGAAGGGCAAGTCAACCACTACGGCATTAGCTAGAGTGCCTAGAGCTCAGAGATCAGCTGCAGTGCCAGTGACAGACACCAGAGCCACTTCATCTGCACCAGCTACAACTCCAGTGCAACTAGCTTCAGCACCTACACCTCCAGCTCCATCTACATCAACTTATGCTTTTGTCCTTGGCGTTCTCTCTACACCACCACTTGAAGATCAAACCTGAGAGTCGATCTAGTGCTATGCATTTTCTATGAACTTTTTGGTAACTTGTTGCCAAAGGGGGAGAAAAATGTATAGATCATAGGCTTCGAGAGAGAGTGTTGCTTTTTATTCTCCCTTGCTTTGGTGGTTGAACTTTATTTGCTTGATTGAGATACTCTATGTCTGTGTGATACCTAGATGATCATGTGTTTGATAATATGCTACATTTATGCTTGTTGGATGACATTATCCTTTTTATCTCAATATGATCATTCACTTTGCTTGGCGATGAGTGCATGTATTCAATCATTATCATTTTGAGCGCTCCACCAAGATGTATGTGACATGGAAGAGTTACCCATGAACCTAACTCCTTGTCCATTTGTAGTCCAAAGCAAATCTTAAACTATGCACAAATTTACGGGGAGCTCTTGCTTATCACATACTTCTCAAAGCGACAATGTTTTTCACTCTTATTATCATTTGTCGAAGCTTTGATCTATATGTTGTCATCAATTACCAAAAAGGCGGAGATTGAAAGTGCAACTATCCCTAGGTGGTTTTGGTAATTCCTAACAACATATAGCTCATTGAGCTAACATCATTCCAAGATGAATATTTCAGGAAAAGCTCAATGGATGGCATGGCATGGATGAGAAAAGTGGATCCCTCAAAATGCTAAGGATAAAAGGATTGACTCAAGCTCAAAAGCTCAAGACTCTACATTTTATATTTTAGTGATCCAAGATCACATTGAGTCTATAGGAAAAGCAAATACTATCAAGGAGGGATGAGGTGTTGCTTAATGAGTTTCTTGATCTACAGTGCTTAGTGATATGCTCCAAAACCCTTAACTACTTTCTCATATCCACATATGACCTAAACCAAAAGTCAAACTCGGCCCTACCGATTCTTTCTACCCGGAGCCACCGAGTTCTGATGTCATAGCCACTGCCACAAACCCTAGGCAAATCGTTCTCACCGATAGGGATCTCGGTCTCACCGAGATGGGATTGTAATCTCTCTGTTTCCATTCGTAATGTTTCGGTACCACCGAGATGAGTGATTGGTCCCACCGAGATTGCAATGTAAACTCCCTGTTTCCTTTTTGTAACATTTCGGTCTCACCGAAGTGAGCGAATCGGTCCCACCGAGTTTACCTGACCAACTCTCTGGTTAGCTTATTACCAAAATCGGTCTCACCGAGTTTGTGTAATTGGTCTCACCGAGATTACGTTATGCCCTAACCCTAACCACATCGGTCCTACCGAGTTGCATGTCGGTCCCACTGAAAATCCTAACGGTCACTAGATTTGCTGAATTGGTCCGACCGAGTTTATTAATTCGGTCCCACCGAGTTTGGCAAGTTGTGTGTAATGGTTAGATTTTGTGTGGAGGCTATAAATACCCCTCCACCTCCTCTTCATTCGTGGAGAGAGCCATCAGAACAAGCCTACACTTCCAACTTGCTGTTTCTGAGAAGGAACCACCTACTCATGTGTTGAGGCCAAGATATTCCATTCCTACCATATGAATCTTGATCTCTAGCCTTCCCCAAGTTGCTTTCCACTCAAATCTTCTTTCCACCAAATCCAAATACTGTGAGAGAGAGAGAGTTGAGTGTTGGGTAGACTATCATTTGAAGCACAAGAGCAAGGAGTTCATCATCAACACACCATTTGTTACTTCTTGGAGAGTGGTGTCTCCTAGATTGGCTTGGTGTCACTTGGGAGCCTCCAACAAGATTGTGGAGTTGAACCAAGGAGTTTGTAAGGGCAAGGAGATCTTCTACTTCGTGAAGATCTACCGCTAGTGAGGCAAGTCCTTCGTGGGCGACGGCCATGGTGGGATAGACAAGGTTGCTTCTTCGTGGACTCTTCGTGGGTGGAGCCCTCCGTGGAGTCGCGCAACCGTTACCCTTCGTGGGTTGAAGTCTCCATCAACGTGGATGTACGATAGCACCACCTATCGGAACCACGACAAAAACATCCGTGTCTCCAATTGCGTTTGAATTCTCCAAACCCTTCCCTTTACATTTCTTGCAAGTTGCATGCTTTACTTTCCGCTGCTCATATACTCTTTGCATGCTTGCTTGAATTGTGTTAAGATTGCTTGACTTTTGCTAAGATAGCTGAAATCTGCCAAAGACTAAAATTGGGAAAAGGATAAGTTTTTATTTGGTCAAGTAGTCTAATCTTGCAGGCTGAGGATGAACAAGTAGAAGGTATATATGAAGAACCTCCTGAGGAGAGTTGTTCTTGAGCTCCGTGAGCTGGTGAGATGGCGTTGGTGGAATGGATCTAGTCCTAGATTAGTCACCCCACTCCATGGTGGTGGATAGTCCTATTTATAGGGGGCAGGTCCTCTTCCCAAATATTAGGCGGGAAGGGATCCCACAATGGACAAGTTTGAAGGGGGACAACTAGTACAAGCTATCCTGACAAAAGCTGATCTTCGCCTGCCAAAGGCTCTGGTGGTGACACTGTTGTGGGCTCCGCGGTGACCTCCGTCCTGCCGTCCTGCTGGTCTTGGTCTCATTGCACCAATATGGAAACCTTTTCCTGATGCCACGGGACTCCTCGCCTGCGCCTGCCTCTTTAGCACCAAAGAGGAAACTGGTACATTGTGCCCGCTCGCACCCTCCTGGCCTTGGTCGTCATGGCTCACGTCACGTGAACCTCGCGAGGTGCCCCTTGCATAGATATCTTCACTCCTCGGGAGCCAGCCTAGTGAGGCTTCCCCTGAGGAAGTCTTGGTGTCATCCGCCTCCTGAGGCTTGGCCTCTCATGAGGGTCTTGAGTGATTTCTTCTAAAGATGGGCCGTACCAGGCCGTTGGTGGAGCCGCGTCATGGGCCACACGCAGGCAGGTCTGGGTACCCCCGTTCCCAGGACGCCGACAGTAGCCCCTGAGCCCAAGGCTCGCGCGGACTTGGCTTCGAGGCGAAGCCAATGGGCAAGTGCGGAGAGCCTCGGGCCCCAACCGCCTGCGGCCTTGATTGACACGTGGCGACTGACAAGACATGGGCGTCTCCGCTTCCCCACGCCGGCTCGGCAACCGTTCGACTTGACAAAAGGCTGGCGCATGCTGTAGAGCCTTCATTGCCTTCCATCGCCTTGCTTCAGATCCCCTTTCTCTTTCTCGCCTCGAGAGACTCCAGATCCGCACGAACCCCTCTCTGAGCCTGCAACCAATGGCATCCGACAAGGCAAAGGCCGCACACTCGCCTTCCTGGTACGAGCCGGCCTTGAGTGCGCCTAATGTCTCAGAGAAGAATCTCGCCGACACGCTCCTGATGACGGCGGACAGTAGCAACGAGGGGGGGGGGAGACCATGCTCCGGGCTGGCTCCGCCTAGCCTGAGCCCTCAAGCAGTACCTTCTATCCCTTCTTCATGAGTAGCATCGTCGCTGGGCTGGTCCCCTTTTCTCCGACTTCTGCTACGCCGTCCTCAGCCACTACAAGTTGCATGCCCTTCATCTCATCCCAACTCTGTCCTCCTCCTGTCGATCTTTGCCTTCTATTGCGAGGCATTTGTGGGGGTGATGTCGTCCGTGGTGTTGCTTTGCCACTTTTTCTACCTCCGGCTCAAGGAGGGCCATTGCTCGGGGTGCGCCAACTTCGTCGCGGCTAACGGGACCAACGCGATCTTGAAGGCCGGGAGGAAGGCCGAGGGCTTCAGGAGCAAGTGGGTCCTCATGGACGCCAAGTGCACCCACCCTTGGTTGGTGCTGCCGATGGAGATGCCCTCGCTTGACGACAGGTGGCTTCGCGCGAAGCTCACTGACCCACGGACGAAGGAGGTGTTGGAGAAGATGACCGCCGACCTGAAACCTGACGACCCGAGGGCGAAGAAGGTGATGGAGGCCATGCTCGTGAAGGAATTCCTAGTGCAGCATGTAGACCCGCTACAGGCACGTTTGAGCCCCTTGTGGAAGCTTGGGGACGAGGGGGACGACCTCCGCCTGCGCCCAGGTGCCTTGTCAGACGAGGAGCTGGGCGCGGATCTCCACTTCCTAGTCGGGGATGATCAGGGGTATCCGCCGGACACCCATCTTCCCTTGTACCGCCGCCCAGATGGGGCGAAGGTGGCCGCTACCATGCCTGTCTTTGATGGGCGCGGGCTCATGCCGCCAGCCCCTTTCGAGGGCCCGGTGGTGACAGCCCCGGTGGTGGTGTCCTCTGGCGAGTCCGGCGAGGAGGAGAGACCCTACTCGGAGGCGACCCGGGAGGGGGAGGGAGAGGGAGAGACTTCCCCTCCCGTGGCGGATCTCCTTCGCACCCTTCCTGATGATGAAAAGGCCGATGACCATCCGGTGAGGGAGCCCCCGCCCCTCGCCGGGGTTACCACGAGGTCCAGGGGCACTCCCCCGAAGAAGTCATCGACTGGGGTCCCGACGAAGAGCAGGTCAGCGCTGGTCTCCCGAGGTGGTGCCCCTGTTCTGACGTCAACCGGTGCTGCCGCAGGGCGAGCTGCCGCGGCCTCATCAATTCCTGGGACCCGCATGCCGGCGCCCAGGCAGCGAAGCCTCTGGGCTCCGTGCTTCTGAAGAGGCCGAGGGATTATGCCGCCGTGCACCAGTAAGTACTTTGCCTCGATTTCGTTCCTGCTACTGCTTCTATCGCTGCTTCTTGATGTTCTTCCCTTGCACCGTTAGGCTGACGCTGGCGATGAAGAAGAAGAGAGAGGGAGCGGCCGCGCCCCCTCCGGAGCGGAAGGGCAACGACGACGCCCATGCATCTCTGGCCCGGTCATCCTCGCGAGGTCCGAAGAACCAAGCCCAGGAGAAGACGACCTCTGTAGCCAAGCTGGCTCCCGAGGCCTCCACCCCCATCTCTCCTGCTGAGGCTGCCAAGGCTCAGGAGCCCCCGGCTCCTCTTGCTGCCGCTGATCTGTAGAACCTAGCGCCGATGTCGCCTCTCCCCACCTCCGTCGCACCACCGGGCCGCAATTCCTATGCTTCACCTGACGCCCTAAAGGACGCCCTTCTCACGCTGACCCAGCTTCGTAGTGACCTTCAAGGCGCCGACCGTCGCCTGGTGGTGGGGCACTTGGAGCTGATCTCAGGGTGGCTGCGCTCCGATACGTCTGTCAGGGAGGCACAGGGCCAGGACATGGCAGCTTCCGAGGGGGGCAAGCGGGTCGCCAGCCAGGCTGCGGCCGCCCTCGAGGTGGCGTTGAAGGAAGCCAAGGCCGCCAAGGAGCGCTGCCGGATGGCGGAGGTCGAGCTAGATAATCTGCGCAAGGAATGCGCTGCCACGGCTCGCCAGCATGTGTCACGGGAGGAGAATCTAAAGGCTCGGGAAGAAGTAGTCACCGGCCGCGATGCTGAGCTGGAGCAGTTGGCATAGGCGCATGTCATGGAACGCGACCGCTTGGAGAAGCTGGAGACGAAGGTGGAAGCGGAGAAGGCCCAGCTGGAAGCCAAGGCGAAGGTTCTGGCTAAGGATCACGTGGCCTTCAAATCCCTCGAGTAGAGGTCCCGCGAAGCGGTACAGGAACTTTACGAGAAGGGCTTGAAGAAGCCGTGAAAGTGCAACTATCCCTAGGTGGTTTTGGTAATTCCTAACAACATATAGCTCATTGACCTAATACTATTTCAAGATTAATATTCCAGGAAAGCTCAATGATTGGCATGGCATGGATGAGAAAAGTGGACCCCTCAAAATGCTAAGGACAAAAGGATTGGCTCAAGCTCAAAGCTCAAGACTCTACATTTTCTAGTTTAGTGATCCAAGATCACATTGAGTGTATAGGAAAAGCCAATACTATCAAGGAGGGATGAGGTGTTGCTTAATGAGGCTCTTGCTCAAAGTGCTTAGTGATATGCTCCAAAGCCCTCAACTACTTTCTCACATCCACATATGACCTAAACCAAGAGTCAAACTCGGCCCCACCGATTCTTTCTATCCGGCGCCACCGAGTTCTGATGTCATAGACACTGCCGCAAACCCTAGGCAAATCGGTCTCACCGATAAGGATCTTGGTCTCACCGAGATGGGATTGTAATCTCTCTGTTTCCCTTTGTAACGTTTCGGTCCCACCGAGATGAGCGATCGGTCCCACCGAGATTGCAATGTAAACTCTCTGTTTCCCTTTTGTAACATTTTGGTTCCACCGAGTTTACCTGACCAACTCTCTTGTTAGCTTATTACCAAAATCGGTCACACCGAGTTTGTGTAATCGGTCTCACCGAGATTACTTATGCCCTAACCCTAAACATATCGGTCCTACCGAGTTGCATGTCGGTCCCACCGAAAATCCTAACGGTCACTAGATTTGCTGAATCGTTCCGACCGAGTTTATCAATTCGGTCCCACCGAGTTTGGCAAGTTGTGTGTAACGGTTAGATTTTGTGTGGAGGCTATAAATACCCTCCACCTCCTCTTCATTCGTGGAGAGAGCCATCAGAACGAACCTACACTTCCAACTTACCATTTTCTGAGAGAGAACCACCTACACTTGTGTTGAGGCCAAGATATTCCATTCCTACCATATGAATCTTGATCTCTAGCCTTTACCAAGTTGGTTTCCACTCAAATATTCTTTCCACCAAATCCATATCCTGTGAGAGAGAGTTGAGTGTTGGGGAGACTATCATTTGAAGCACAAGAGCAAGGAGTTCATCATCAACACACCATTTGTTACTTCTTGGAGAGTGGTGTCTCCTAGATTGGCTAGGTGTCACTTGGGAGCCTCCGACAAGATTGTGGAGTTGAACAAAGGAGTTTGTAAGGGCAAGGAGATCCCCTACTTCGTGAAGATCTACCGCTAGTGAGGCAAGTCCTTCGTGGGTGACGGCCATGGTGGGATAGACAAGGTTGCTTATTCGTGGACCCTTCATGCGTGGAGCCCTCCGTGGACTCGCGCAACCGTTACCCTTCTTGGGTTGAAGTCTCCATCAACATGGATGTACGATAGCACCACTTATCAGAACCACGACAAAAACATCCGTGTCTCCTATTGCGTTTGAATCCTCCAAACCCTTCCCTTTACATTCTTGCAAGTTGCATGCTTTACTTTCCGCTGCTCATATACTCTTTGCATGCTTGCTTGAATTGTGTTAAGATTGCTTGACTTGCTCAAAGTTGCTAAAATCTGCCAAGAACTAAAATTGGGAAAAGGATACGTTTTTATTTGGTCAAGTAGTCTAATCACCCCCCTCTAGACATACTTTCGATCCTACAAGCCGCTGGTGACTGATGATGAGGGCCCCGCCCAGTTGCTCCCTCAGCTCGTCATGGCGCTCGAGGATGTTGTCAATGGGATGGGCCCCATGGTGGAGGGGGAAGCCCGCGCTCTCTCCTCATCAGCCCTGACGCGCGTCCTCAGCCACCTTTATCTCCACGGCCCTAACGCCGACCTTGGTGCCCTGCTCGAGCCAGTGGACGAGTAGCGCTGCGCAGCTGCCGCCAAGGCCGTGAAGGGCCAGGTGGAGGATCTATTGAAGAAGTTCCTCACCATCGACCCTGCACCTCCGGCTGATGGTGCTGTCGGTCCCACGACCATGGCTGATGGCACGGGCGATGGCGATGCCACCGACGGGAAGGCACTCCCTGACGACGGCGCCCAAGACTGAAGAGGAGGCTTGCTGGTGGACAGTGGTGCTCCTTCCCATTTTTACTTTCCTGCGACATGCGACGTGCCTCGTGGAGGCATCAGAACTTCTATTTGGTGTTTAAGGAGCAATACGTTTTGTAATATTTTATTGAGACTCCGCGATTTCCTTCCCATTTGCTTGATGTTCTACGTCGGCAGGGCCCGACCCCGTGCATACCTCAGCCGCCGTTGAGCCATCCGGATCACCAGAACGGGACCAAGGGGTGAGGGGCTACGTGGCCAGTTAGGCTCCTGAGTCGCGATGCTCAGGAGTCCCCCTTGATGCGCAAACGGCCTGCGGGAAGGAGACGCCAAAGTAGGCCTTAGTGTTCTACGTCAACAGGGCCCGACCCTATGCATACCTCAGCCGCCGTTGGGCCGTCCAGATCACCAGGATGGGACCAAGGGGTGAGGGGCTACATGGCCAGTTAGGCTCCTGAGCTGCGATGCTCAGGAGTCCCCCTTGACGTTCAAAGAGACCTCCATACCTGTCCTCTCCGAGGTCCAACTTGGGAGGGGCGCGCGACGACCAGGTCCGAGGGACCTGGCAGGGCAGCGTACGCTAGGCGTGACCTAAGCGTAGCCCCCGTGCCCAGCCCCCTCGCGCGACTCTCCCGAGGGGAAAGCATTGTGGTGAGGCTGGACACTAAGCCGTGTGGCTCCTTGAGGTTGACGCGGCCTTGGGGCAGCCCTCAGTTGTTTATCACCAGCGCGGAACATAGCGTTTCTGCACTTGCACGGGCATAGCCGCTCCTCGACCGTGTCAACTGCCAGCGCAGAGCATGGTGCTTCCACTGGTGCGTGGGTGAGGGCTCCCTCTGAGTGGAGACCCCGGGGCGTGCACATCCCCGCCCTGACACGTGGCTTGCACAACAAGGCTAGACGAGGTGTGTCTGGGCACTCGTGAGCCAACGCGGGGCTCACGAGGCCCTACCTCAAGGCGGGTTGCACCTATTCTTGGTTCTTGATAGCTGTGGTGGCCCTGCAAGATGGTTAGGCAACCTGCGCCAGATGAATCTCCTGAGGTGATCACATGAGAAGGCCAAACACCAACGACCCTAGGAGGTGACGTGAACGGGGACGGCCCGCCAAATAGATCTCAGCCGTTGGGTTTATCGACGCTGCAGGAACGAACTCGAGCATAGATGTCGTGCCTGGTCTTCTCGTGTGAAAAATTCTGAAGAAAGACGACCGGCGCGCGGCTCCCGTGGTGGCGGGGCAGGGTGGGCTTGCAAAGGCGCACGACGTTCACGGTATCAAAGTATCGGGCAGGCAGGTGACAATCATAAGGTAAATCGTGCAAGTAGGCAAGCTAGTTCAGATAGATGCAAGAATGATACATTCCACTGGGACGGACCCGAGAGGCCTGGGGATAGTGCAGCCCGAGGGGCGCCCCCAAAAGAGTAAGCTAAAGATGTAAAAGGATACATGTCGCAGGGACAGGCCTGTGTGACTTGGGGATAATGCTACCCGAGGGGCGCCCCCAACTAAATGAACTGGAAAGAGTCACCTCATACCGTTGCTGGAGTGGTGTTGGAGTAGCTGAAGATGCGTGCTGGAGAAGTTGCTCCTCACGAGTCACCAGGGTCCTGAGCCTCGGGAGGCTCATGAAGAATCGTCGCCCTCTCTGCCAGGACTACGTGATGCCTGGCCTCCTAAGCCGTCAGAATGTTCCGCAAGTGGCGCTGCAAGGTGACTTACGCATTTGGCAAGCCGAATGGCATGCGAACATAGCTGTGAGGTGGACCCTCGCACCGTCCAATGCGCGAAGGCTAGAAGCGCCCCTGAGATGCAGCCTTGTCGAGCCCTGGAATGTAGACGCAGACGCGCAGCCCGGCATCCTCGCTAGGATGGGGAGCTACGCCGGGTGGTGGGCGTTGGTCACCACGGATGGTCCTTGCCTCTTGAAGCTCCTGGGTCGCCTTGGTGATGAACTCCTGAGCACCAGGCGCTCCATGCCTTGTGCCCTCTTGAGGGAAACGTGCAGCGAAGCACACCTCCATGTGGTGCCCGAGCGCCTCCCTCGTGACGTTGGCTAAGTCTGAGGCCCTCCAGAAGAGAGCCCCCGAGCCCAGCCTGAGGAGGGTGCCGGGCATGCCTTCCTATGCGAGGGAGGGAGGCGCCCCATCCGTGGGCGCAAGTCCTTAGGTGGTGCCGCTGGAAACGCCGCTCTCCTGAGGTCCTTGGTGGAGTAGTTGCTTCTTCTTCTTGGGGATGGCCTCAGGAGGGTACAGGGCGCCTTCGCTGTCTAGGTCTTCGGTTGCTGCCGCCTGGTAAGCACGCTCGAGAGAGCACACCGCGTCCCTTTCCTCACAGGCGACTGTGATGGTGCCGCCGCTCCCTGGCATCTTGAGGACGTTGTAGCCGTGATGGGTCACCGCCATAAACTTGGCCAGGGCTAGATACCCAAGGATGGCATTGTATGGCAGGCAGATGTGGGCGACGTCGAAGTCGATGAGCTCGGTGCGGTCATTGTCACGCTGGCCGAATGTGTCAGGGAGGCGGACCTGCCTAATCGTGGTGGTAGAGCCGTCGGTTACTCCTGAGAAGGGCTTGGCAGGCTGTAGCTGATCGTATGGCACTTGGAGGTGGTCGAACGTCTCAACGGACAGAACGTTGAGCCCTGCGCCGCCATCAATGAGGGTCTTGGTGACTTGGACATTGCTAATGATGGGTGAGCAGAGCATCGGGAGGGCGCCGACAGTTGCCGCGCACTTGAGCTGGTCTGCCGAGCTGAAGGTGATGGCACACTTGGACCACCTGAGCGGGCGCATGGCCTCGAGCCTGGGGAGGGCCGCGTTCACCTCGCGAGCAAACTGCTTGAAGATACGCTGAGAGGCTGGGGCCTGAGCGCCACCCAAGATGCAGGTGATGGCGCGCGGCTCCTTGAAGCCCCCAGCCGCCTCGTCCTAATGATGGTCGTCGTTCCTTCTCGGTGGAGGCGGTAGCGGAGGGAGGCCAGTGTTGCCCTAGGGGCGGTCCTCACGAGGCTGGTCTCTCCAGGCGCCCTCGGAAGGCTGGTCCTGCCAGCGGTCCACACGAGGTCGGTCGCGCCACTCCTGGTGGGGCCGCGGTCGTCCCAGCGTCCTCCACTTCATCCTCCTCCTCGGCCATAGCCCAGTGGTTGCGCTCGGGGCATCGACCGAAGCGCCCATCGCGAATGGCCCTGAGGTCCTGACAGTCGTTGGTGTTGTGGCTGTGCACTTTGTGGAAGGTACAGAATGGGCGGTTGGCCTTGGATGACTTAGGATGGTCACGACCGCGCTTCATCTCCGGCTCCGCCGCGAGCACGACAGCCCCCTTGCGCTTCATGTCCTTGATCTTGGCCTTCTTGTCCTCCTGGTCGGCAGTTGGGAGCTTGAGGAGAGAAAGGTGCCCTTCCTCAGCCCTTGCGCACTTGGTTGCCATGTTGAACATCTCCAGGGCCGTGCATAGGTCCTCGTGGATGGCGAGTTCCTCCTTCATCTTGACGTCACGAACACCATCGGAGAACGTGGAGATGATGGCCTCATCCGTCACCTTGGGGATGTTTAGGCGGACGCTGTTGAAGCGCTGGATGTACTTCTGCAGGGTCTCCCCTAGCTGTTCCTTGATGCGCAGTAGGTCACTTGCGGCCAGCGGGTGGTCGCGAGTGCCCTGGAAGTTGGCGACGAAACGCTCGCGCATCTCGCCCCAGAAGGAGATCGATCCTGCTGGCAGGTTGAGGAGACACGAGCGCGCGCCATCCTTGAGGGCCATGGGAAACCAGTTCACCATGACCTTCTCGTCACCGTTGGTCACCTCGATGCTCAGCTCATAGAGCTGCATGAACTCAGCAGGGTTGGGGGTGCCGTCGTAGCACGGAGGCAGGTCTGGCTTGAACTTGCTAGGCCAGACGATGCTGCGCAGCTCGGGAGTGAAGGCACGACAACCTGCTGTGGTCATCGGAGCCCGTCGGGGAGGCGGAGCCTGGTCCTGGTATCCACGCGCCGCCGCCGCAGGCGGTACGCGATCTTGAAGCGGTGTTGCTGGGAGTGCAGGAGCATTCGGTTGCGGCTGAGGGACCTCTTGGCAGCCTCCTTCTTCGTGGGCAGGTGCCCTGCCCGGTGGGTCACGCCGCGGGGCTGCGCGTCCTGGTGCGAGGGCGGCGTCTTGATGCGGAGGTGGTGGAGGCGCTCCGTGGGCTACATCGCCCGCAGCTGGAGGTGGGTGAGGTAGCGAGAGGGACAGAGCGGGAGAGCCCATTTCTATTTTTTTAATAATTTGCAGCCCATTTTCTAATTCTTAAGGAATTTATTACAGCCCATTTTCTGCCCAGGACCACGGTCAAAAAGTTCAACCTTATTTTTCATATTTTGGTGGAGTCCGAACTGTTGTAATCCCGAAATTATAAACATTTATTTTTTAAGAACTTATTGATTTGCCAAAAAAATCATTTTGTTTTTGTAAGCAAATAAGACGTGGGACAATTGAGTTGGTTTAAGGAAAAACCAGTGGTAAAAAAATCAGCACTGGGAGGGAAAACAACAACAAAAAAATAAGGGTGTATATATGAAAAGGGAACTTTATGTATTTTTAATATAATGTATATGAACTAGTAAAACAATAGGTAGAGATTAGAAAATGGAAGTAGGACATGGCATTTCAAGAGGAAAATAGAACTGGGCTGTGTGATTGATTCAGTCAAAAAAAACTGCCTGCGGATGTTCTAAGACAAAATATAACTACGCTGGCGGGCCAGAGGCCAGTAGATACATGATGGATCTTTGTGCCCCATTGTCGTCATGTGCTGGGGCCTGCTAAAAACAAAACCAAGCCTGGGCAGTCTGCAGCCCATTTGAAACTTGCTCAACCTGAAAAAATAATATACCTGCTGGATCCCAGTTATGAGTCTATACTTGCAGAATTCTCTCGTTTATTGAGTACATTGAAGACTTCATGGGTTTCACCATCACAGACGTCATCATTATTTTTCCATCGTGATAATAAGTGCATGCACTTGTTTGCGTACGGCCATGGACCTGCTGGTTCCGTATGGTTAGGCTATGTATGGAGAGCCGTCTTGTGGTTCCACGGACGAATTTCATGCAAATCGGATGTTTTTCAGTGAAAGGACTAAATTCATTGCATTTTACATATTTATTTTCATTATGGAATATTTTACATATTTCAACTAATAATAATGGTCTAGGCCTTTTTTAGTCCATGGGAGGCGCTTCACGATCGAGGTCGCGGCACTTAACTGTTCTGGAAGGCCCAAATCCATCGCTCCTCTCTTTTAACAATTTGTAGCTGGGCTTGGCATGCCACAACCCAGTTCCGACATGCTGCATCCAACTATCAGCCTGTGGAACTGGATGGATCCCCTGCGTACTTCAAAGATGTAAAAAAATAGGAGAACTGGGAATTTGAACGGCAGGTGCTTATGCTACCCATCAAATAAAAATCACGTGCCTGAAAATTCGTTTCGAAACAAATGATTCAGCCTTATATCCATGTCGACCCTCGGCATGATGGTTGGAAGCAAATGCCAAGTTCATATCGTAAGATCGTTAACAACAATACCAACTTGCAGACGACAGGTAGTACAAGTACCAATACCAAAC
Source organism: Aegilops longissima (assembly GCA_021605205.1). Classification (NCBI taxonomy): domain Eukaryota; kingdom Viridiplantae; phylum Streptophyta; class Magnoliopsida; order Poales; family Poaceae; genus Aegilops; species Aegilops longissima. The sequence goes on along the minus strand of JAHIAM010000145.1, from coordinate 34,452 downwards.
TTACTTATAATATTTTTAGTCCTGGCCCTAGTGTTCGTCTGGTAGAAAATCTTGCATAGGACCAGCTCCCGCTCCTTCTCTTGCTCCAGGTCCCCGAGGTGGTACTGGTGCATCACCCAGTTGGTCCTTTGCTGGTCGAAGTTCTTGTTGGTGTGCAACACCAGAACCTTTTTGCTGCTCGTCTGTCGTCCGTTGACCATCACCGGCAAGGTATTGCCGGTCTTGTGCCACATTATGTGCATGCCACACTCCGACTGTATATTGCGACGCGTCCACGTGCCCCTTTTGAACGCCCTAGAGTTGCGCTGGAAGAAATGCTTGCTAAGGCTACCCAATGTGATACATGCAGTATTGTCGAATACAGGTTTTAGTGTACGTAGTTGGCATTTTCATAACATCTTTGGCATGTTGCAGTCACTTGTTTCACTTTTTATTAACTGTCAAATTGTAATTGCTTCACTAGGTCTGCGTCTAAAAAGAAAAATAGAATATGTTTATGCAAGTAGATGGCCAATCGGTGTCTCACGTGGAAGTTTCTCAGGATGGGTGTAGCATATGCCGTGCTCGCTGTTGATGGTTGGTATGAACAAATCGATGAGAGGGTGAGATATCGCGCTGTCAGCACTCACTTTGGCCTCAAGGTGCTCGATCAACTCCTGATCCGTGGGATCGAACTTGACGCCAGCCGGTAGCACCGGCCAATCCTTCTTGTACTTGCATCAGTTAATTCCAGTTATATGGTACTCAATGTATGATCAATCGACTATTTAAAGTGAATGATGAAAGATTTTGGCAGATAAGTGGTACTCCAAATCTGAAGTCCGCAATACCCGAACACGCCGCCAGGACTCTTGTGTCACCTCACGCCCAGCGTGTTGTCACGTCAATTCAATGTGAGGACATGATGAATAATTTGACCGACGTATACTACTACTACTACTACTGTAGTACTACTTACTTGTCGTATTTAGTATGACATTTTAACCATAGGTTTAACAAACAAAATGTCAATGCATGTCACCGAAAATTATACCACTGGAAACTATGTTCAAATACAAATCAAACGATATAACTTTTAGTGACATGCATTAACATTTAGTTAGTGAAATTTATGGTCAAAATTTGACACAAATTACGAAGGGGAACAATAAAGCAGGAGGGAGGTAGTAGTACGAGTAGCACAATATACGGTATAGAGGACTAGTACAAATTTAGAAATGGAGTAAGAAGCTACAAGGCTGTGCCACAGACTTTGTAGGCTACATGAGTAACAGAAAATATAATTCCTATTGGACAACACTTTCACCAACAAGTACGCACTTGAACCCTAATTGATAGCTTATTCTACACCCTAGTAACGGTACATACAAAATATAGCAACACACTATGTAAAATATAGTAATTTTCATAAAAATGTAGTAAATTACAAACATAGATGATAAAAAAATATTTTCTGAATTACTACATTTTGTACACCGATTTTCTAGATTTTGTACATAGCGTTACTAGGGGTGTAGAATAAGCTATTCTACACTCACGCTTAGAATAAGCTATTCTACACTCACGCTTAGAATATATATATGCTAATATTAGCAGAATAATTATTCTGATAACACTTCCGCCTTTGCTGCGCTCAACGCATAAGTGCCTTTGCATCGTCTTATTATTTGACGCTGCGGCATGCTTTTACGGGAGAACTGCTTCATTTTCTGGTGTTCCGCCCGCGTTTTCTGTGTGGAATCGGGTGTTGCGGGATGATTCAGTTTGTGTCTGCATGTCATTTTAGCTTTATTCTTTGTATTTTACAGGAAAATCTAGTAAAGTGCTTGCAAATCGAGGGATTTGGCGGACGAGCTTTTCTCTGTTTCGTTCGTGTTCGCGTCAGATGTGTTTTTTTGTGGTCGGATGTTATTTTTTAGTAGGAATTCTTTGGTTGCGTTCGCTTTAATCTGTCCGTTCACTATATAATTTGTTAATTTTTAGGAGTTAGTTTTCAATTCTTTGTTATTTTGATTGTTGCGGCGGGTGAGCTTCGTCAGCTCCTCTGTTCTTGTCGATTTTTTTGATTTTGCTCGTCCATGCGTGTTTGAATATTGTAATTACTGTTGCTATAGGTTTGAATTCACTGTATTTCGGGTATAATTGTCATTTTTTGAATCGCATTCTTGAAATGAAAGCTGGTGCTGTTCGTCCCGTTGCCGTGTCTTCCGTTTAAATTTTTTGGTGGTATTTTTCTATAGTTTAGTGGTTGTACAATTTTTAGGCGTGTTATGGAGTTGCGAGTGAAATTGACTCCTCTGTTAGTCTATCACATGTCTGTAATTTTACTGCTTTAATTTTATTTTTTATAGTCGTGGCATACGTTGTAGTGCACTGCATTTTCTTTGGTAGTCTACTTCATTGTACCTGCATTACAGTGGTTATTGCTGCTTATGAGATTTCTCCTTTTCTTAAACTGCATTCTGTGTTCTAGATGACTGCATAATATGCATTTCTGTACTGCATTAGCATTGTTTGTTAATTTTCAATTTTTCCATTAGAGTGGATGGTCCACTATAAGCTTTTGTTAGCTGAATAGGTATTATAAGAAATTTTTTGAACTGCACACTATGGGAATTGTTCTTGAACATGATATGTTAACTGCAAAGTTTCGACCATTTTGCATTTCATTGTTAATGTTTAGAGGGCTGCTTTTTTATATTATTAGTACCACACTACGTGCTTGAGAGAACTGCATTACTGCCAACAACAACTTTGTTTATAAAGGATGATAAAATGAGGCAGTTGAGGTTGCATACATTAAATATGCATCATTCAAATTATCTGATGGACATAATTTTAAAAGCATACAACATAACCAAAGAATTAGAAATATTGGTTGCTTCATATCAGACAGCCTAGAGTGCAAATATTGTTATCTTGATGGAGTCTTCTTCTTTGTAGAAAAACACCATGGCCACTTCTCCGGCCTCAAAGCCATTCTGGCAGACAAAATCTTTCCAACCAGTAGTTATGTTGATGCAGCCTTCAAAGTCGATGTGGTAGTCAGCTTGCATGTCTCCATACCCATTCTTGTGTTCTGTCTCCAAAGTAAGCTTCCCTGAACTCGGAGCATGAAATTTTATTGTGGATGGCAGTTTCTACATATTGGAATGGGTGGAAAAAGAATTTTATAAGTAAACAGCAAATGTTTTTGTTTTATACTTAGTATGATCTGTTTGTGTTTACTTAAATAGTTACATACATATGACTGCTATTTTCTAAAGTAGTTTTAATGTATGAACAAACTTATATACGCGATTGATTCCTAGTTTTACTGGGATATATATTATACTGCAACATGCTTGCACTGCAATGTCAGTAACAGTGTACTTCTCCAACATGTTAGGATAACTGCAACGCTTATCTACTGACCCTTTTTTTGTTCATGCATTGGGATTCTGATCTAACTAGTGTCGATATATGGTGTGGTACTGAAGAAAGATAGGTGGAAGCATATAGTGTTAATAGCTAACAAATCTGAACAACAATACAAATTCTATTTTGTATTTTTGTTGACATTACTGAACAAATTGATTGAACTATATATTCAGATGTGTATTTGCAGGCTAGATTATGTCCAAAATTGTGAGGGGAAAAACATACCCAACTTTCCTGGAGATCTGCGGTTGTGAGGCGATGAAGAAATGGCACACGAAACCCCACATGGGTATCATCGAGCGTGCGAGCATGCTGCGCCACTCGGTGTTGGTGAGCTCTAGACCTTCTGCGTGAGCGCATGTGTCCGCTACCGGCGCCATCCTTGCCAGGCACCCGCACTTACAGTCCATGGCGGGTTCAATGGAATTCCAGAGAAGAGTTGTGGATGGGATGAACCCTAGATCTACGATTTGAGGAAAATGAGGAACGGGGGAAGGAGTTGTGTTAGTCTGTAACACGAATGGATAAGTTCTTATGCAACCAATTGAGCAATGGAAGTAATAAATGGTGTAGTTGGTGTTAGGTGGTGGATTGGGTCTGATTCAGCGAACACGAATGCATTTAAGAAGCAACAGGACTGCTTACTTGATAATAGCGAACTGCATTGTCATATCACGACGAACTGCGAACGCATTATTGGGCATGTGTTTGTGTATGGTATGCAGGATTTTTTTTTATTTTCAGTGGCCTCTTTTTTTATTGGCCCTGTGTTCGGGTAGTGAAGACGCAATTGGGCCCAAGTCGGCCTGTGAGCACGGTGGTTCAGCTATGCTGTAATGCGGTCTAATGTTTAGTCCCACCTACGCTGCGGAAGGCGCCCGACATGTTTATAAGTCTTGGCGAGCGGCTGTGTCGAACTCCTCCTGTTACTTATTTGGGCGCTTAAACACGGCGTTACTTGTATGCTCTCGACACAGTGGGCCCATGTGTGGCCGACCCCATGCCTTGTGACTCGAGCGATTTCGCCTTATTTGGTATGAGACCTATTCTGAGGCTGGTGGGGCGGTAGCACTGGTGGTCAATTTTTCTTTTATTTTTCTGTCTTAGGTGTTTTTTCAATGTCAAGGCATGCCTTTGCATTGATCATGTGCACGCATTCCGTCTTGCATGTCTGGATGCCATTTTTGTTTAGTGTTTTGCTATTATGTAATCTTTTTTCCAATGTATGGGAGTGCCTTTGCTTAGTAAATCATCTGGCGTAGTCGTTGATTATGGTTCTGTCTTGCACGTTCATATATTTACATACTTCATTGATTATTTACTTGTTTGCGTTTTTCTTTTCTGGTTTTGCTCTTATGTATTCTTTTTTGAAATCTAGGTTAGTACCTTTGCATTGATCGAGTCTGTCTTGCATGTGCGCATTCCATCTTGCATGTCTGATTGCCATTTTTGTTTCGTGTTTTTGCTATTATGTAATATTTTTTTCCAATGTATGGGAGTGCCTTGCTTAGTAAATCATACAGCATGTCGTTGATTATGATTACATCTTGCTGCGTTCATATATTTTTGTACTTCATTGATTATTTACTTGTTTGCGTTTTTCTTTTTCTGGTTTTGCTCTTATGTATTCTTTTTTCAAATTTAGGTTTGTGCACTGCATTGATCAGGGTTCTGTATTGCATGTGCACGCATTCCGTACTGCATGTACAGTTGCCATTTTTTTTGTTTCCATGTTTTTGCTATTTTGTAATCTTTTTGTCCAATGTATGGGAGTGCACTGCTTAGTAAATCATACGCATAATGCGTTGATTATGGTTCTGTACTGCACGTTCATATATTTATGTACTTCATTGATTATTTACTTGTTTGCGTTTTTTTTCTGGTTTTTCTCTTATGTATTCTTTTTTCAAATTTAGGTTCGTGCACTGCTTTGTTGGGTATGTTAAGACTTCATTCGGCAGATTACATCTTGCATTAAATACACAACTTACCTTTGCATAAATCTGTTTACTGCTGCAACTCATTTTTCGTTTTCTGCTCTACTCGAATCTAATGATACATTAGCAGACAACAGAAAACAAATTATCACAGGTATTCTGTACGACAATTTCATCACCAGCAAAGTAAGTTGAACAGAAAGCAAACTAACATAATCAAAGTTCATCATTACAAAGCGATTCTGCATGGCAAGCAAACTAGGTTCAGCACACAAGCAAACTAACGATACATAAGCAAACAACATAAAGCAAATTTGATCATAATTCTAAAAGAATGGTGGCATTGTTGTCTCCTGGCCGGCACCATCTTCTTCTTCACCAGTTAGGCTCTCCCCATCCCCAGCTGCTCCTTGCGCGCTTCTTGGGGTCCTCCTCCTTCTCCAGCTTTGCACGGCGAAGGCCGTCCTGGGTGATGCGGTTCCATATCTCGTACGCTGCATAGGCGTCCTTTGCCGCGTACTCGATGTGCCTCTGAGCGAGAGGCGGGGTGGCCTAAGCGGGTGCTGCGTCGTCGGTGATCTTCTTCTTCATCTTTGTTGTAGTAGTCGTCGATGAGCATGCGGAGAGCGTCTCGAGGAGTCAACGGCTTGGTTGCCTCGGGCACCCTCCACTCCTTCGGATGTCGGCGAAGTTGGCGACCTCGGTTTGGCACGCTCGACTGGTTTTGTCGCCGTCGATGGAAAGCTTGCAAAAAGTGTGTACAGGGTCGGAGGAAGTTGTTGAAGGCGGTACACCTTCGGATCGCTCATTTGGAAGAAGCAGCACGGGTGATTCTTGCCGATGGAGAGCTGGCGGGCGGGTTTACGTAATAAGCCGAAGTCGTTGTCGTACTCGAGATCAATGCCGACGATCTTGTGGCGCTGGAGGCTGAGGTGGCGCTCGTACTGCGCGAGGGTGATCGTCATCCGCTCCTTGTCTTTGGTGTGGATGACGTGCAACTTGGTGTTGCCGTGCGCCTCCATGGCCCTGTCGCCCTTGTACTCATCGGTGAATGTCATCGTCGACAGCAGGGCTTGGTGCTTTTGCGTTGATATGGGGCGATTTGGTGGGAGCGCAATGGATACTTGTGTTGTTGTGGATGAGAAGGCCTTTGGCAGGGGTCTGAATTTAAGGGGAGGCGGCGGGGTGGGATGGCCTCGTCGATGAAGCTGCGATCCGCGATGATGCGGTTGTGCAGATCGTGGGTTTGTTTTGCATCTGTGATCGTGGGCTTTGAGGCGATGGAACTGCTCCGATCGGGTAGTTGTATGCGAACATGGTTTTTTTAAAGGTGGCTTTGTTTTATGTTTGATCAGCAAATATTTTTTTAACCACCACTTTTCTTTGCGAACGGGCATTTTGTCATGTTTTATACATGTATACTGCGTGACAACATAACTGCATTGCTTACACTTCCGCACTGCATCCTGTACAAATCGGAACTGCAACTATGTATACATGTGTGTACTTCATCGTTTTTTGCGTGTCTTTGCTATGTGCTTCGGCGATCTGCATTGCGCAACGGAATGCACTGCATACTTCTACCGCCACGTACTGCATCTTGTTTTTGCACAGACTTACTGCAGTCCACAATGCAGGAGGGTAGGGAAATGGGAGGGGGGGTGGGCACCCCCACTTTTTTTAACTTATTGTTTTTTCTTAGTCGGTCTTGTTGGGCCTGTGTTCGGGTAGTTCAGAGACACATGTACGTGGTCAATTTTTGTGTGGCTGGGGCCGGTATCATTTGGGTGATCAATTTTTTTGTTTGTATGTTTTTCAATGTCGGGGAGTGCACTGCTTTTTGTAAATCATCCGTGCACTGCATTGATCAGGGTTATGTACTAGATGTGAACTTCATTCCTTACTGCATGTACAGTTCTCATTTTTTTTTCCCGTGTTTTTTTTACTTTTTTGTAATCTTTATTCTCGAATGTATGGGACTACACTGCTTAGCAAATTACAATTGTACTACACTGGTTATGATCCTGTACTGCACGTTCGTGTACTTCCGCACTGCGTTTACTTTTTTCGTGTTCGCGTTTTTCTTCATCGCTGTGTTCTATGGCGTTTATATATTCATCTACATAATGCGGAACTGGATTGCTATAGCGAACTGCATCCCGTAACGAAATACACTACATGTTTCTAGTACTGCGTACTGCATTTGTTTTTTTGCCTGTGCTTACTGCACTGTACGAGAGGTTTAAGGGGAGAGGAGAGAGGGGGCACTTTTTTTTGTGTGGCACTTATTTGAAGGTAGACTTTTTTTTCGAATGCGTTTTCTTAACATGCGTGTTGTTTTTGATTTTAACTTTTTTTACGAACTGTATGTATTTTATTTTTGTTTTACCGTTTGAACTTCATGATTCTTCACAGAGAACTGAATCATGTGCATTTTTTTCTTTTTGTTTTTTAGCAATATGTGCGTTTTGGTGTAGAACGGCTTATTTTGTCTGGGCCGTTTTTGGGTCCGCCCATTTTTTGTGACCCTTTTTGCGACACGCGGGCCTCCTATGTATCGCTTCCAGGCTATTCCACCGCTCCGCTGTCAGAGAGAGAGAGAGACCGAGAACAATCCCCTCTCCTCTCTTGCAGTTACTCCCGAGGCATCTCTCCCTTGAGCAAAACCGCCGTCGCCCGGAGAACCGCCGCCCTCAAGAGGTCCTTATTCTTGCATTCCGCGTCGCTGTCCGCACCGTGAGCCCTTGCCGCTGCGCTCCCGCAGCCCTTTCCTGTCTGTTCCCATCGCCGCCCCCTTCCCCCTTCCCGCCGCCGTCGCTGCACACTTTTTTGTGGTACGTTCCGCTTGGCCTCGGTGTTGATCGTCCCGTCATCTTGTTTTTGTGATTCTTGTAGTTGCTGTCGCTCTTTTTGCTTGTGTAATTTTTCCGTAGGCAGTCGATTTTATCTCGTTTTGAAGTCGATAGTTGTGTGTAGCAATGTGGATCTAGGGTTTCGTGAGATTTTTGCCGATTTTGTTGCTTATGTCTGTCACTTCGTCCTTGTGCTGTAGGGAAACGCTATGTCTTCGCCGAGCAGGCCGGGAGAAGGAGTTCAGGGTATGTGGAGTGCTTATTTTTAGGCTTTTTTATTTTGTTTGATGTTTATCTAGTTTCCTAATTCATCCTGCATATTGGTTTATGCTCTGTTAGTTGTCAGCGTTCGTTTGCATTATTTTGTCATGTAATGTTTTTGTAATTTCTTTTTTCTAGTTTTTTTTGAATCCAGTAGGTGATTGCAGTGCTCATAATGATACACCAATTGACTCTCCTTGTCCTGGTGGTAAGGATCATGGTGTCGAGGGAGGACATCAAGTGAATTCGCCGATGAATCTTCTCCCATAAGTGTGGTCACTTCTTCAGATATGTGATTAATTTGTTTATTTTTGTTTATGCTTTGTTTTATCTAGTCGGACATTTTTGTTGCGAACAACCGTGAATTTAGTATATGCAGCACTGCATTTATTTTTATATGTGAATTCCACTGTATGTATGTGTGAACTGCATTGTTGTTTTATTCAAGTTTTTTGTACGATGTATTTTTTTTGAGTTTATGGTTGGAGCACTGCATTTATATGTCTAACTGTACTGCATTTGTTCTTTTTGTGCAATTTTTAACGAGCATAGTCAAACTTTATTTTGATGCAGTGTATGTTTTCCATCTTTGGGCGCTTTGGGTTTGAGGAGGTTACTCAATTGATTGACCATTATTTTGCGAGAGGTAATGTTGGTGTGAGCTTTGATCGAGGCGTAATGTCTTATACGAAACACAATCGCGATCTGATTGATGAGTGCGAGAGGAAGTTACATAGGATTGGATGGTCCGGAACAACCGTCAATATGAGTTGAAGCAAAGCAAGAAGAAGTTGAGGTTTGAAATTGAGTCAAAAGAGTTTCTTTGAGAAGGAGAAGCGGAGGAGATCTGCGAGATAGTGCCAAGGGTTGTAAATTTGGCAAGGCAAAGAAGAGGTTGAAATCTTGTTCTTTGAGGAAGGTGGTACACCTCGGCGGAATCCACGTGTTCTTGGAATGAAGAAGAATCTTGGCAAGAGAACTGCTGAAGTTGGTGGAAGTGATGATCCTCGGTATAGCGACTACATGTCCTTTGAAGGTCCCAATTCGATGGCGGCGACTTTGTGCTTGCTGATTATGTGAAGGGTGTTCATCCTTCTAGGCATAAAGGCGTGGTTCATCTAAGAGTGTACCCAAGCGTGCCGTGATGATGTCGGCGAAGATGTTGGTGGTGACTCTGGCGAGGAGGTGGATGCTGCTCCAAAGGTTTGTTGAAGTGTCTGCATTTGTTTCCTTCATTTGTTATTCTTTCTGTATTTTCTATGTCTCTTTTTATGCCTAATCTTCTAATGTGGACTGCATTTCCGTTTACGAGAGGAAGAAGTCTAGTAAAACAATGCTGGCGAAGATGATGGTGAGGAGATGATTCTCGATTTAACAAGACCGTCGTTTGTCGCTTCCTTTGTTTGCAAGGTTGCTTCTTTGTTTAAAGAGGCGCATTGCAGCCATGTTAGGGATGCTGGATTTGGTGTTGTCTTTGATCTGACAGTAAAGAAAAATGTGTCGCGCATTCTTATGTGCTATCTGATGGAAGTGATTGACCCTGCGACCATGGTAATGGACTTTGGGAATGGCAGGGTTCTTCGAATCAATCGTGATGCAGTTCATCACAATTTTGATTTACCTATGGGACGTCTGCACCCATGCACCTTCCGGTGGTCATGATGAATCGTTGGCGCCCTCAAGGATGAGCTTAGCTTTGACCGTTCAAAAGTATAGGTGTCAAGGACTTGCTTGAGAAGTTGGAGGTGTTGGTGGAGGAAGATGATTATGTGAGTGTTGACCTTCTTTGTGAAGGTGTTCTTCACGATACTTTACGAATTTCTTGTGCGGGGCTGCGGTTTGTTTGGATAGAGTTCTTTGCGATGGTAGAGAACATGGATTATCTGCTATGGCTCGGATGGAGTTTTGTCGACTTGTTGTTGATGAGTTGCGAGCAATTGTGGTTAGGTGGCAAACAGAAGGCAGCAAGCAAAATTGTGCAGAGGGTTGTGCAATTGTCCCCCTGATTATGTATCTTGACTGCTTGAAGCTTTGCAAATTTTCAGTCATGCACACGTTGACGCCACGCGCGTCATACCTGATGACCAATGACCTGATGAAGTTGTACAATGAGGATGTGCTTGTGAAGGGAAAGATTTACTAGGAAAGTTACAAATTTGGGAAGCTGCCGGTTAGTGCACCTGATTTTTTAATATCAGATTGAAAAAAAATGTGCAGCCATTATAAATGTGAACTTTTCTAGTACTCACATGTGTACTTCTCTTTGCCTGTTGTCTTTTTTTTGAAGTGGAAGGCGTCAGGTGATATTGTGTACAACCATCCTGTTGCAGTTGTACACGGCAGCTCTGATGCGGGGCCTAGCACTCATGCTAGGTTTTATGAGCCTATCTGTAGTCAACTTCCTGCCTGCAATGATGAGGTGCTGCATACTCATGGTTTCATGCCTCGACAGATGTTAGATAATACAAGCTCTTATAAACAGACATTTGTTGGCGGGAAAAAACATGAGGAGATTGATGAGCTTCTTGAAGGTTTTGAAGTGGCGAAAGATTTGCCAACCTCTGGTGACGAGTTGAGGGCGATTCTTGGTTTTTCCTGTTGGCCATGGCCCACGAGATGAAGATATTGTTGTTGCTCACAATTTTGATTGTGGTGTGATTGAAAGCCTGAAGATTGCAGTGAAAAATGTTTGATCTTCGTATGCTCAATTGAGACATTCACAGGAAGAAAAATGCGGTCGGTATGAGAAGGATGCTAGGCATATTTTGGACGAAATGACCCGTCAGGACGCTGGCGTTGGTGCTGACAATGTATGTTCTAGGTTTTTTGCGGCTTTGAACCTCTTTTTTTGTGTATTATGTTGACTGCTCCTCACTATTTTTTTTGTTATAGGCTGGAGTGGAATCTTCTGGTGTCGATGGAACTATATACGATGGAGTTGGTCAGGTATAAATACTTCTGCCATGTATGTTACGCCATCGTCCCTTTTCTTTGAACTTGCATTTGTTTGCTTCCCATTTTTGTTTTTGTGTACTTCTCTTTGTGAAGTGTGTCTTTGCTTGTGCATAGTTGAAGTTTTTTCTTTTTGGTGGTACCATCTTATTTCTCGTTTTTGGTTTGTTACTATGCACGTGGTGGTGTTCTTTGCTCGTGATGTGCACAAAGAGACCTCTGATGGCTCTGGGAAGGATGAGGTCTTGGTGATGCATCGTCCCCTCTGGATGTTGTAGGCGATAAGGTATAGTTGTATTACTTGTTCTGTTAGTGGGTTGTAATCTAATTTTTTGTTGTTTGTTATAAATTTGATGTACGCTCTTATGTTCATCCATATGCATTTTCATTTACGTATGTTAGGTGCGATACTTTTACATGTGTGAGCTTCATTGTTTGATGATGAACTGCAGTTCTTTGGCATCTTGTGATCCATCTTGATTTACATATGTGAGCTTCAGTATTTAACATAACTGAACTGCAGCGTTTGTCAAAGTGAACTGCAATTCTTTTTTATGTATATGTGGGTTGCAGTTATAGTTGTGTTTGACACACGTGTGTTGGTGTTTTTTGCATATTTGGACTGTAGTTGTTATGTGTATGTTGTCAGCAGTCTTTTGACATAAGTGTGCTGTGTGTTAGTTATCCCCACGCTCATTTTTGTGTTACTGTGTGTTTTTTAAACTTTCCACAGGTTGGAGAACAAAACGTGGAAGTTCACGTTGATCTGAATCAGGGCAGTTGTGTTGTTGATGGTCGTGGCGGTGTTGATGTACATGTCGGTTGCCGTTGGTATGTGCGAGATCATACGTAGCTCAAGGATCCCATGATCTTTGTTCCACCGATCGGCATGAAGATTACGATGTTGGCATTGAAAAGCCAACGGAGAATGTTGCCCTACTGCTAGTGTTGTTGCTTCCCTATGCATGCGGTGTCCAATGATGTTCGAAAGTATCAAGAGTGGAGCCTCATGTAGTTGAAGTATCTAAGGGCGTTCTTTGTTGACGGTATTGTAAATCGAGAGAATCTTGATGTTCTGCGAGGGGAAAGTCCGGTGAGGTTGTGGTGGATTAAATGCATAACCTATGCAACAAAATATTTTGCTCATTTCTCAAGAACAATGACCTAAAGACTCGACCTTTGAAGGCAAGAGTTTTTTAACGAGTCAGTTTGAAGTTTTCTTCATTCATGTTGTTTAATTACTATGGTATACGTATTAGATGTTTAATGATAAGTGAAACTTTGATCTTTTGTCTATGATTTTCAAAATAGCTAGCAGAATTCCCTTATCTTAATATTTAAACTTCATTGTTTGGATAAGTGAACTTCATCTTATTTATCACAGATGACGAACTTCCTGTTGTGACATTGTCGAGCATTGATCCGACTCTTACGAAAAGATACAATGAGTTATGCTGCTCTTTATTATGAGGGCTCGGAAGGACAAGAAGAAGAAGTATGGTTTTTAGAAATTGTTTTGTTCATATGTATTATCTAATTTTGTATTTACCCCTTTTTCTTTGTTGTTATTTTTTGTATCTTATGTTTCAGTTTTTTATGAAAAATTTAGGGACATGATTGCTTTTAAAACTGAGATGGGTGATATTAGCATTGGCGAACTTGGTCAATCCTTTTGGGATAAAGGGATGCTCACTACAAGGCTTGTAGATCTTGGGGTTTCTTTGCTGGTAGATAAGTTTAAGGGATCTTCGACAATGGTTGTCCCGTACCATATTTGTGTAAGAATGCAGAAATTTTGTTTTATTTTTGATTTTCTTTTACGATTTAGATGCGACGACCTGTTTTGCTTATTTGATTTTTGGTATTGTTTGACAAACAAATATTTGGAATGGTGGTCTTGTGGCGGGAGTGTTAAAATGATGTTCTCCTCAAAAGCGAGGCGTGTTGATAAAGAGGATATGGTGAGAGGCGTTTTATGTGTTCAAAACTATATTTTATACATTTTATTTTATAGCGTTCTGTTTTTCTTCTTATAATAATTTTATTTATTTTTCATGCTTCCAACAGTCCTTTTGCAACTTTTGATCCATGGAATCGAGGATGGTGTTGGTCATTATTGTGTAGTTCGTTAAATGTGAAAGAAAGCGGTTTGAATTTCTTGACTCGCTCAACAAACTTGGCAGCCGATGCGGTCGGGGTTTTTAGGAGGATGGTTAAAAATATCAAGCGTGCATGGAAAGAAGGGAGCTCGAGTTCTGATGAGCCGCTAAATCCTCCTACACTTGATGGATTTGTGTTGAAACATGTCATTGTCCCATTGCAGCCAAATGGGTGCGTTCTTTACAACCCTTCTGTGTCATACTGTTCAAGTTTTTTTTTTCACTTCATTTTTGTGAAACTGATGTTTTTATTCTTTTTATTGTAGGCATGATTGTGGATTCTATATGTTCTAATTCTTGCAGACATGGGATGGTGTTCGAGTTGCTAAGTTTGGGGTGGAGCACATTGGCTACATCACAAAGGCCATGCTCTATAGCTGGCTAACATCAAGGAAGTGTTGCCTTGATTTAACATCACTTCTAATTTTTGCAGATAAATTTTGTTTTATTGAACTTCTTTATCCTCCCTTTATTTTATTTTTGTCTACTGCTTGGTTCCGCTTCTTTATGGTCAAGTGAGCTGCATTGTTCTTTATATGTGGGCTGCATTGCTGTATACAAGTGTGGGCTGCATTGATGTAGAGAAGTGGGTTGCATTGCTGTAGAGAAGTGGGCTGCATTGTTGTATACAAGTGTGGGCTGCATTGATGTAGAGAAGTGGGCTGCATTGATGTATACATGTGTGGGTTGCATTGATGTAGAGAAGTGGGCTGCATTGTTGTAGAGAAGTGGGCTGCATTGTTGTATACAAGTGTGGGCTGCATTGATGTAGAAAGTGTCTTTGCATTCTTTGTAGAAAGTGGGCTGCATTGATGTATACATGTGTGGGCTGCATTCTATTTTTACTGTATACATGTTTTTGGTTTTTGTGTTTTGTGTTGAGTGCTTCCATGTTTTTTGCATGTTTTAGGTTTTGATGGGGGCTTCATGAAGGTTGTCGTCATTTTTGAGTCGAGGGTTACGATGTGGTTATGGAGGATTGTGTCATTCAAATCTCTCGGATAATTCTGGTTTGAACACAAATGTGGCGTCTGGACACGATGGTGGAAGTGTCTCTCGACCTAGCTCTCCACGATGTATATGATGTTGATGATGATGATTTTGTTACACCGTGTGCACGTGTCACTAGGACTAGGAGTGCAGCAATTAATCATCCTCCTTTGGATGAGGTTGAAGTATTTTTGAACAAGAGGCGGTGAGAGGGCTTTTAAGTTGAGATGCTCTATAGAAATTGAAGCCTCAGGGTTCGAGATATATTGATGAGGCGATTAAAATAAAGGATCTTGTTCTCGGCAAAGATTTTGTAACAAAATACATGAGTAAGTTTTATGTGATGTGTGTGCCCTTTCATCCTTTTTGTATGTTTGATTTTAATTGTAATTTTATTGATCGCATCTGTGTATGTTTCTTTGCGAGACAGCGTTCTTTATGGTGCATGGTCCTTTTGGTGATGTCGATACTTACAATATCGACTATATCTATGATACATTTGGCAAAGGATCTTTAATGGATTCGTATATCATGGATTATGTTATCAAGTACTGGAAGCAAGTCCCTGAATTGGGTTTAGCTTATCAATCCGGTGAACGTTTGCTACTTTCACCTTCATTTATCACGGTAAACATTTGCTGTCATTCTTTCCTATTGCACTGGCTTTTTCATGTCCATGCCTACTTGCATTGTTTATTCTTTTTTTTTCATGTCCTTTTTTTGTTCTTTTTTGTGTGCAGTACGTCCTTCAAATGGAAACCTCTGTGGCGAGAGATAATGACGAAAATCATGTGTTGCCAGTTGTGCATAGCTCGTTTGTTTTAGAAGATCGATTAACAGGTTCAAGTTTTTTGTGGCGATAGCGCAAACTGTTGGATGCAAAACTGGTAAGTTCATTGTTTTTGTCATTTATTTTCCTGCTTTGTTGCATTTCTTTTTATAGTTATTTTTGGGCTGTGGTCACAGTGCTACGTGTCGAAAGAACTTTTCATTTCATTTTTTATGCAAACAGATTATCATGCGCGATTCAAGGATGGTCATTATTCCTTATACCGATGAACCAGCATCACGGACCCTTGATATCCATGACGATAGGAAGTACATTGGCCATCCTGATGTCACGACAAGGTGGCGCGAGGACTGACTACCACAGATTACCTTTGAAGTGGTATGTTGTTTTTCTTGCCAAGCGTAAAGCTTTTTTGTGTTTCTCCTCTGCATTTTTTCATAAACGCACATGCAAATTTAGCACACATAGAACCACAATTGTTTATGTAGTGCCTTTGCAACATATCTTGTGACAGAACTGCATTTTCTCCGTGCACTTAAAGAGGATTGTCTAGGCGTTTGAGAACAACTTATATATATTTTTGGTTCATTTGAATATCAACTTTGATTAGTGATGTGTTTATTCTTACCTTGTGCTTCCTTTTTTGCGGATGAGGAGGATGACTCAGCTCTTGAAAGCGATTTATCGTGAAAAAATGTATAGATCGAAGAACCACCAGGCCGGTTAAATTGGCGGAGAAGCCATCTTACCCGGTCGTGCCCGTATGAGGAGCAAATGAGTCGCGGAATCTATGTTACGAGGATGGCCTTGTTGTATGATAATAGCGTCTAGTTCAGAAAATTTTGAAATCCGACGTAACACCTTCTCTGTTTTCTTTTCACTTTTTTGTTCTTTATGACAACCTTTTTTAATCACTTATGCGCATTTTTTCTTTTTCTTTTTTCAGCTTCTTTGTTTAAGATTGAAAGGCGGAGTACATGTTCATTTTTGTTCAATCCTTTGAACATGTTGTGTTATGAAGACATGCCGCTTGAGCTACATGAACTGATTGCGGACCTCGGGCTCACTTCCTGTCATAATCCAGACAGCCTGATCCTTGAATCTGATAACGATCATTTGAGGCCTTTGTTTTCTCTTTGGGAGCAAAAGGCTGTGCGTGGACAATAACTAGGGTTTGATGTTGTGTTTGTGTGTCTTTGACTAAGGTAGATAATGTATGAAAAGCGACTTTTTTTCTATCGTTGTGTTTTTCTTGTTCTTTTATGCAGTAGTATATGTGGACGAATTTGTATATGTATGTGTATTTTATATCAATAACTCATACAATATATATAAGTGTATAATTTTATTTTTTGTTGACGACCACGGTCTATGTGAACTGGCATTTGTCACACTTATATGTACAATATGTGTTTGATAAACTGCATCACATTTGATGCCGAACTTCTTTGTCCAATTAAAATCACTGCATTTTTTTTGTCTTTCAAGTAAAGCGCTGTAGTGTGTGCATGCCGAAACTGCATTGCTTTATGATACCGCACTGCTTTTTTGCCAAAACAAAACGCACTGCTTTTTGCATAGAGTTGCGTTTTGCAGTTGGTTTTTTTATTGTTTCTACGGTAAGGTATATGGGGAGTGGGCGGGGTTCCCCCCCCCCCCCCCAATTTTTTAGTTGTCTATATATTTTGTATTGTTCTTGTACGCACTGCGTGCGTTAGCGCGAGGCGAGCAGCGGGTTGGGAAGGGGGTTCGTGACCCCCCTCCCCATCCTCGAGCCGAGCACAGGAGCAGAGGGAGGCGGCGGCGGCGGCTGCAGCGTCTCCGCATGTGTGGCGAGTCAAATCCTCTGTCGCCCGTGTATATCTTAGGGTTTAGGGTTTAGGGTGTGCGCGTGTCCCCCTTTGATGGAAAAATAGAATGTTACTTGCTGCTTTGTCAACCAAGCGCCTTTGCGTTAGTTAGCCTTGGCCGGCGGTGGGGAGGGTGTGACCCCCCCCATCCTGCTGAGGCGATCTGAGAATGAGCCGTGGCGGTGGCGGCGGCTCAGCGGCGCCACATGCGTGGCGAGTCCGTCATACCCCGTCGCCCCCTGTCTATCTTAGGGTTTAGGGTTTTCGCGCGTCCCCTTTGATGGAAAAACGGAATGTCCGTACTGCGCCTGTCAACCAAGCGCCTTGCATGCGTTAGCGAGAGCCGGTAGGGGGTGGGGAGGGTGTGACCCCCTCCCCATCCCCGAGGCGAACAACGAAGCGAGCGGCGGCGGCTTGCTTGCGGCGCCCGCATCTTGGCGAGTCCATCCTCCCGTCGCCCCTGTCTATCTTAGGGTTTAGGGTTTAGGGTTTGTAGCGTCCCCTTTGATGGAAAAACAGAATGTCGCTTGCGCCTATCAACCAAGCGCCTTGCATGCGTTAGCGCGAGGCGAGCGGGGGTAGGGAGGGGTCGTGACCCCCTCCCCATACCCTGCCGAGGCAGGAAACAGCGGAGGCGGCGGCGGCGGCTTGCCGGCGCCCACATCGTGGCGGTCTGTCATACCCGTCGCCCCTGTCTATCTTAGGGTTTAGGCTTTAGGGTTTGCGCGCATCCCCCTTTGATGGAAAAACAGAATGTCCGCCTTTGCTTTGTCAACCAAGCGCGCCGTGCGTTAGCGTGAAGAAGGCGGTGGGTGGGGAGGTCGTGACCCCCCCCATCCCCTGAGGCGAGCTGGAAACAGCCGGGCGGCGAGTCCGTCATCTCCGTCGCCCCCTGTCTATGTTGGGTTTAGGGTTTAGAGTTTCTTGCGTCCCCTTTGATGGAAAAACAGAATGTCCGCCGCTGCTTTGTCAACCAAGCGCCTTTGCGTGCGTTAAGCGAGCGATCGAGGGGTTGGCGGAGTCGTGACCCCCTCCCCATCCCCTGCGAGGCCGAGCACAGGCACGAGCGGAGCGGGCGGCGGCGGCTTGCCCGGCGGCGCGCATCTTGTCGCGAATCCGTCATCTCTGTCGCCCCTGTCTATCTTAGGGTTTAGGGTTTAGGGTTTGCGCCGTCCTCCTTTGATGGAAATACAGAATGTCCGCCTTCGCTTTGTCAACCAAGCGCCTTTGCATGCATTAGCGAGGCGAGCGGGGGTGGGGAGGGTCGTGACCCCCCATCCCCATCCTGCAGGCTGAGCTTGGCTGGCCGGGCGGCGGCGGCGTGGCTTGCTGACGCCGCATGCGTGGCGTGTCCGTCATACCCGTCACCCATGTCTATCTTAGGGTTTAGGGTTTAGGGTTTCTGTAGCGTCCCCTTTGATGGAAAAACAAAATGTCGGACTGCGCTTTGTCAACCAAGCGCATTGCGTGCGTTAGCGTGAGGCGGCGGGGGGTGGGAAGGGGGTGTGACCCCCTCCCCATCCCCTGAGGCTGAGCTAATGGCCGGAGCGGCGGCGGCTTACAGCTTGCGCCCGCATCCATGCGCCAGCAATCCGTCATACCCGTCGCCCCCTGTCTATGTTATTGTTTAGGGTTTAGGGTTTGCGCGCGTCCCTTTGATGGAAAAACAGAATGTCCGCCTTTGCGGCGTGTCAACCAGCGCGGTCGTGCGTGCGTTGCGAGCCGGGTAGGGTGTGGGGAGGGTCGTGACCCCCTCCCATCCCTACTAGGCGAGCACTGGAAACAGCCGGAGTAGGCGGCGGCAGCGGCTTCTTCGGCGCCCGCATGCGTGTCGAGTCCGTCATCCCGTCGCCCCTGTCTATCTTAGGGTTTAGGGTTTGCGCGTCCCCTGATGGAAAAACAGAATGTCCGCCTGCTTTGTCAACCAAGTGCCTTTGCATGCGTTAGCGAGGCGGCGGGGGTGGGGAGGGTAGTGAAACCCCTCCCATCCTCTGCGAGGCCGAGCCTGAAACAAGCCGAACGGCGGCGGCGTGGCTTGCCTCGGCGCCCGCATGCGTGGCAGTCATCATCCCGTCGCCCCTGTCTATCTTAGGGTAGGGTTTAGGGTTTGCCAGCGTCCCCCTTTGATGGAAAAACAGAATGTCCGCCTTCGTCTATCAACCAAAGCGCCTTTGCATGCGTTAAGCGAGGCGGCGGGGGTGGGGAGGGGGTCATGACCCTCCCCATCCCCTGCGAGGCGAGCACAGAACGGCCGGAACGGCGGCGGCGGCCTTGCGTTGCCTGGCGCGCGCATCGTGGCAGTCCGTCATACCCGTCGCCCCTGTCTATCTTGGGGCTTAGGGTTCTTGGCGTCCCCTTTGATGGAAAAACTGAATGTCCGCCTTGCTTTGTCAACCAAGCGTGCCGTGCGTTAGCGAGGCGGCGAGGGGTGGTGAGGGTCGTGACCCCCTCCCCATCCCTGAGGCCCGGCTAAACAGCTTGAGCGGTAGCGGCGGCTTGCAGCGGCGCCGCGCATGCGTGGCAATCCGTCTCCCGTCGCCCCTGTCTATCTTAGGGTATAGGGTTTAGGGTTTGTGCGTCCCCCTTTGATGGAAAAACAGAATGTCGCTTTGCTTTGTCAACCAAGCGCCTTTGCATGCATTAGCGAGGCCGGCGGGGGTGGGGAGGGTCGTGACCACCTCCCATCCCACTGCAAAGCCAGCCTGGAGGAAACGGAGCGGGCGGCGGCGCTGGTTGCCGTGGCGCCCGCATGCGTGGCGATCTGCCATACCCGTCGCCCCTGTCTATCTTAGGGTTTAGGGTTTAGGGTTTGCGTCGTCCCCTTTGATGGAAAAACAGAATGTCACACTGCGCACATCAACCAAAGCGCCTTTGCGTGCGTTAGCGTGAGGCGGCAGGGGGTGGGGGTGGGGTCGTGACCCCCCCCATCCTCCTCCGAACGACGAGCGGGAATGGCCGGGCGGCGGCGGCGTGGCTTGCTGCGGCGCGCCCGCATGCATCTTAATCCATCATACCCGTCGTCCCCTGTCTATGTTAGGGTTTAGGGTTTGCACGCGTCCCCCTTTGATGGAAAAACAGAATGTCCGCCTTGCTTTGTCAACCAAAGCGCCTGCGTGCGTTAGCGAGCGGCGAGGGGTGGGGAGGGTGGTGGCCCCCCTCCCATCCCCTGCGAGCCGAGCTAAACAGCCGGAGCAGTGGCGGCGGCGCGCTGCCCGGTGCCGCATGTCGCAAGCGCAGTCCGTCTCCCGTCGCCCTGTCTATCTTAGGGTTTAGGGTTTAGGGTTTCGCATGTCCCCTTTGATGGAAAAACAGAATGTCCGCTTTTCGTTTGTCAACCAAGCGCCTTTGCATGCATTAAGCGAGGAGAGCAGGGGGTGGGGAGGATCGTGACCCCCTCCCCATCCCCTGCGAGGCCGAGCTAAGCGAGGCGGGAGGCGGCGGCGGCGTCTTGCAGCGGCGCCGCATGCGTGGCAATCCGTCCTCTCCGTCGCCCCCTGTCTATCTTAGGGTTTAGGGTTTAGGGTTTGTGGCGTCCCCTTTGGATGAAAAACAGAATGTCCGCACTGCGCCTATCAACCAAGCGCACTCCGTGCGTTAGCGTGAGCCGGCGGGGGTGGGAGGGTCGTGACCCCCTCCACATCCTGCGAGCCAGCTTTAAGCTAGAACCGAGGCAGCGGCCCGTCTTGCCATGGCGCGCATGCGTGGCCCAGTCCGTCATACCCTGTCGCCCCTGTCTATGTTAGGGTTTAGGGTTTAGGGTTTGCGCGTGTCCCCCTTTGATGGAAAAACAGAATGTTACGCTTGCTGGCGTGTCTACCAAAGCGCCTTTGCGTGCGTTAGTGAGCCGGGTAGGGGTGGGAGGAGGTCGTGACCCACCTCCCAATCCCTGCTAGGAGGAGCTGGAGCAGCCGGGAGGCGGCGGCGGCTTCTTCTGCGCGCGCGCGCGTAAGCAATCCGTCATCCCGTCGCCCCTGTCTATCTTAGGGTTTAGGGTTTAGGGTTTAGGGTTTGTGCGCATCCCCCATTGATGGAAAAACAGAAGGTCCTTTTCGCTGTCAACCAAAGCGCCTTTGCGTGCGTTAAGCGTGAGCCGGCGGGGGGTAGGGAGGGGGTCGTGACACCTCGCCATCCCCTGCGAGGCCGATCGAAACAGACGGGCGGGCGGCGGCGGCTTGCAGCGGCGCGCATCATCGTGGCGAATCCGTCATCTCCGTCGCCCCTGTATATCTTAGGGTTTAGGGTTTAGGGTTTCGCGTGTCCCCTTTGATGGAAAAACAAAATGTCCACTGCGCTGTCAACCAAAGCGCCTTTGCATGCGTTAGCGAGGCGGCGGGGGTGGGGAGGGGGTCATGACCCCTCCCCATCCCCTGCGAGGCCGGCTCAAACAGCGGAGGCGGTGGAGCAGCGTCTTCTTGTGGCACCGCATGCGTAGGCGAGTCCGTCATACCCCGTCACCCCCTGTCTATCTTAGGGTTTAGGGTTTAGGGCTTGCGCGCGTCCCCCTTTGATGGAAAAACAAAATGTCCGCACTGCGCCTGTCAACCAAGCGCACTACATGCATTAGCGCGAGGTCGAGTAGGGGGTGGGGAGGGGTGGTCGTGACCCCCTCCCATCCCCCTCGAGGACGAGCCGGCGGCGGCAGCGACTTGCAGGCGCGCCGCATCGTAAGCGATCGTCATACCCGTCACCCCTGTCTATCTTAGGGTTTGGGGTTTAGGGTTTCTTGCGCGTCCCTTTGCGGAAAAATAGAATGTCCGCCTTCGCTGTCAACCAGCGCTTTTCGTGCGTTAGCGAGAGCGGCGGGGGTGGGGAGGGTGTGACTCCTCCCCATCCCCTGCGAGGCAGCTGAAACAGCAGGCGGAAAGCGGCGGCTTGCAGCGTCGCCCGCTTGCGTAAGCGAGTCCGTCATCTACGTCGCCCTGTCTATCTTAGGGTTTGGGGTTTAGGGTTGCGTCGTCCCCGCCGATGGGAAAACAGAATGTCCCCACTGCGCTGTCAACCAAAGCGCAATCGTGCGTTAAGCGCAAGGCGGCGGGGGTGGGGAGGGGTCGTGAACCCCCCCCATCCCCTGCTAGGCGAGCACAGAGCGAGCCGTGGCGAGCAGCAGCGGACTTGCGGCGGCGCCCGCTTCGTGGCGGTCCGTCATACCCGTCGCCCTGTCTATCTTAGGGTTTAGGGTTTAGGGTTTCGCGTCCCTCTTTGATGGAAAAAGCAGAATGTCTACCTGCGCATCAACCAAGCGCCTTTGCGTGCGTTAGCGAGGCGGCGGGGTGGGGAGGGGTCATGACCCCCTTCCCCATCCCCTGAGAACCAGCTTTAAACTGGCGGAGTAGGTGTCGGCGCGGTTTGCCGGCGCCCGCATGCGTAAGCCGAGTCCGTCCTCCCGTCGCCCCTGTCTATCTTAGGGTTTGCTTCGTCCCCTTTGATGAAAAAATAGAATGTCCGCCTTGCGCTGTCAACCAAGCGCCTTTGCGTGCGTTAAGCGAGCGAGCAGGGTATGGGGAGGGTCGTGACCCCCTCCCATCCCCTGCGAGCCGAACTGGAAACAGCGGGCGGTGGCGGCACGGCTTCTGTGGCGCCGCATGCGTGGCGAGTCCGTCATACCACCATCGCCCTGTCTATCTTAGGGTTTAGGGTTTAGGGTTTCTGCGCGTCCCCTTTGATGGAAAAACAGAATGTCCGCCTGCGCTGTCAACTAAGCGCCTTTGCGTGCGTTAGCGCGAGTGGCGAGGGTGGGGAGGGGGTGTGACCCGCCTCCCATACCCTGCGAGTAGGCCTGAAGTGGCCGAACAGCGGCGGGCTGCAGCGGCGCCCGCATCTTGTCATGAATCCATCATCCCGTCGCCCCTTGTCTATCTTAGGGTCTAGGGTTTAGGGTTCTTAGCGTCCCCTTGGATAGAAAAGCAGAATGTCCGCCTTCGCTTGTCAACCAAAGCGCCTTTGCATGCGTTAGCGAGGCGGCGGCGGTGGGGAGGGGGTTGTGACCCCCTTCCCGAGGCTGCGGAAAACTGCGAGCCGGGCGGCGGCGCTTCTTACTGTGGCGCGCATGCGTGGCGAGTCCGTCATCCCGTCGCCCCTATCTGCTCTCGAGGGTTTTAGGGTTTGGGGTTTGTGCGTCCCCTTTGATGGAAAAATAGAATGTCCGCTGCTTTGTCAACCAAAGCGCCTTTGCGTGCGTTAAGCCTTGAGCGGCGGGGGTGGGGAGGGGGTGCGTGACCTTTTTTGTGGTTAGATCAATGTATTTGGCGGCTGTTAGTCGTTGGAAATCGGAACATCGTCGCCTCTTTTTTCATGATTAGATCAATGTATTTGGCCCTGGCTGCCGGAAAATGTGATGATTGTGTTTTCGATGAATTGCCCAAGTTAGTGCACTTCTTTTCTGCGAGCAGGCTGCTCAGGTCCATGTAATGTCTTGCAATAGGATTCACAGGATGTACTTTTCTTCTTCTCTTGATGTGGTTCTTTCTTTTCTTTTCTTGATTTTTGTGGTAATACAACTTTTGTGTGGATGGAGGGTAGTGTAGGTAGGGGTGTGGTGCTTTGGTTAAATGTGAGGTTGCATTCTTCATTTCAATATCTTGCATTGCAGAGTGAAGATAGCGCAATTCAGAAAAAATATGCGTGCTTCCACGTTGAGAACTGCATTGTTGTACGTCGCGGACTGCATTTGTACGTTGACATTGGGCTTCCTGCGTTTTATTTATTAATAGTTTCTTAAAGTGCCGACGCACATTTTTTTTGTTTGTTGTTATTCATTTAAAAAAGGTTTCTCATTTTTCTTTTTGATGTTTTATTTTTGAACTTATTGTTTTTCTTTAGTGGGCCTTGTTGGCCTGTGTTGAGTAGTGAAGGCATAATTGGGCCCAAGTCGGCTGTGAGCCTGGCTAGTTCTGGTCTTGTTGTGTGCGGTCTAATATTTAGTCCCACCTCGCCCGCGGAAGGCGCGCCCGACATGTTTATAAGCGCTAGCGAGGAATACCGGTCGAACTCCTCTGTATACTTATTTGGGAGCTTATACACGGCGCTCGCAGCTGTATGCCCTATGACCTCTGGGCCCATCTGTGGCCAGCCCATACCTTGTCCTTCGAGCGACTTCGCCTATACGTGGTGCAGACCTATTATGAGACAGGCTAGGGCAGGTAGCACCAGGGTGGTTAATTTTTTTTCTTTTTATTTTTCTGTCTTAGGTGTTTTTTTTCAATGTCGGGGCGTGCACTGCATTGATCAGGGTTCTGTACTACATGTGCACTCATTCCGTACTGCATGTACAGTTCTTATTTTTTGTTCTCGTGTTTTTTCTATTATATAGTTTTTTCACCAATGTATGAGAGTGCACTGCTTAGTAAATCATACTTGTACTTCATTCATTATGTTTCTGTGCTGCACGTTCATATATTTCTGTACTTCATTGATTATTTACTTGTTTGCATTTTTCTTTTTCTGGTTTTGCTCTTATGTATTCTTTTTTCAAATTTAGGTTCGTGCACTGCTTTGTTGGGTATGTTAAGACTTCATTCGGCAGATTCTGTACTGCATTCGTACACAACACCTTTGCATGCATCTGTTTACTACTTGCAACTCATTTTTCGTTTTCTGCACTACTCGAATCTAATGATACATTAGTAGACAACAGAAAACAAATTATCACAGGTATTCTGTACGACAATTTCATCACCAGCAAACTAAGTTGAACAGAAAGCAAACTAACATAATCAAAGTTCATCATTACAAAGCGTTTGTGCATGGCAAGCAAACTAGGTTCAGCACACAAGCAAACTAACGATACATAAGCAAACAACATAAAGCAAATTTGATGATGATTCTAAAAGAACGGTGGCTTTGTTGTCTCCTCGCCGGCACCATCTTCTTCTTCACCAGTTAGGCTCTCCCCATCCTCAGCTGGTGCTCGTCGTCGGTGATCTTCTTCTTCATGTTGTTGTAGTAGTCGTCGATGAGCATGCCGGAGACGTCTCCAAGGGAGTCCAACGGCTTGGTTGCCTCGGGCACCCTCCACTCCTTCCGGATGTCGGCGAAGTTGGCGACCTCGGTTTAATGAGTTCGGCTGGTTTTGTCGCCGTCGATGGAGAAGCACAAAAAGGTGTACACAGGGGTCGGCGAGAAGTTGTCGAAGGCGGTGCACCTTCGAGCGCTCATTTGGAAGAGCAGCACGGGTGATTCTTGCCGATGGAGAGGCTGGCGGGGCGGGTTCTGCGTCGCTTGGTCGTTGTCGTACTCGAGATCAATGCCGGCGATCTTGTGGCGGCTGTAGGCTGAGGTGGCGCTTCGTCTTCTTGCGGGTGATCGCCATCTGCTCCTTGTCGTTTGTGTGGATGACGTGCAACTTGGTGTTGCCATGCGCCTCCAGCCTGTCATCCCTTGTACTCGTCGGTGAACGTCATCGCCGGCAGCAGGGCTTGGTGCTTTTGCATTGATATGGGGCGATTTGGTGGGAGCGCAATGGATACTTGTGTTGTTGATGAGAAGGCCTTTGGCAGGGATCTGAATTTAAGGGGAGGGCGCGGGGTGGGATGGCCTCGTCGGATGAACTGCATAATCACGCTGATGATGCGGTTGTGCAGATCATGGGTTGGTTTTTGCATCTGTGATCATGGGCTTTGTGGCGATGGAACTGCTCCGATCGGGTGGTTGTATGCGAACGTGGTTTTTTTAAAGGTGTCTTTGTTTTATTTTTTATCAGCAAATATTTTTTAACCACCACTTTTCTTTGTCGCGACGGGCATTTTATTACGTTTATACATGCATCCTATGTGATAATGAACTGCATTCGTATATAGTCCTGCCTTGCATCTTCTGTCTGATCTTGCACTTGTGTATACATGTGCGTACCATATATTTTGTGTGTATTTATTACGTGTAGGTAATCGGGCTGGATTGCCATACCGCCTTGCATCATGTATTGTAATGCCTTTGCATTTTATAAACGCGTCTTGCATCTGTTTTTACTGTACTTCTGCAGTCCACTGATGCAGGAGGGGTAGGGAAAGGGGTGTGCCCCCACTCTTTGAACTTATTGTTTTTCTTAGTCGGCCTTGTTGGGCCTGTGTTGAAGTAGTTTAGAGGCGCACTTGGGCCCAAGTCGGCTGTGAAACCTTGCTTGGTTCCCGGTTATTGTGTGTCCGTCCTAATGTTTAGTCCCACCACACACGGAAGCCTTGGGACCTGTTATAAGCACTGGCAAGGCATACTTGTCGAACTCCTCCGGATACTTATTTGGGCGCTTATACACGGTGCTCGCAGCTATATGCGCTCTGACCTGTGGGCCCATGTGTGGCCGGCCCCATGCACTATGACTCAGAACGACTCGCCTTCTTTGGGCGCAGACCTATTACGAGACTGGCTGGGGCCGGCTCACCTGGGTGGTCAATTTTTTCCTTTGTATGTTTTTCAACATTGGGGCGTGCACTGCTTTTTAGTAAATCATCCGTGCACTGCATTGATTTAGTTTCAGTACTGCATGTGCACGCATTCCGTACTGCACGTGTTCTGTGCTACATTTTTGTGCACTACATTGGTATCATTTTTCTTTATTGTTTTTCCTCTTACGTATCCTTTTTTCTTAGTGTACGGATGTACCTTTGCTTTTGTGCCCCTATCTTTGCATTCGTCATAGTTCTGTCTTGCGGTGTACACATTTTGCTGCGTGCCAAAAAGTTGTGTTGGCTATGCCAATCTTTGAAAGTGCTTCTCTTTTGCTTTTTTATCATGTCTTGCACTTCATCCACACATATAGTGAACTTCACAGTGCAATTTGGAGAACTTCACACATAAAATAGTGCATGGATTATAATTTTTAAGTATTATTTTTTAATGATCTACGGTTTTGTTAAATAGGGAATTCTTTGCGGTCAAAGTACACCTTCTTTTTCCGTTCCTTTTCTTTGGTAACATAAGCCTTTATTGATTGTCCTTTATTCTTGGGAACATAATTTCCATTAAGTCCCCTTTAATTTTCAGTTTTGACCTTTTTGCATTTCTTTTATATAAATGAAGGCTAACTTATACCCTTCCTTTGCATTTCATTTCTCCGCTAGTCGCAAGTTCTCTCCTTTCTCCAGCCTATTTTTTTTGCTTTTCTAGGTTTTTGTTGCGATGGCTCCAGGCCCCTGTGCGTATCTCTTCTGCTGCGGCCATGGTTGTGGTGTGTCGGCCTTTGCGATTATTCAGCTTGCTACTTAAGCCCGTCGTGCTAAATCGTGGTGGGAAGGTGTTGTGCCCGAAGCTAGGCGGCCGAGCAGCTTGCATATGGTCGATATTCATGGAAGGATTGGATATGGGCGGATCAGCGTTTACGTGTTCTATTCTTCCTGATTCGGCATGGCCTTGGCTGCACGAGTCCTTTTATCCATCAGCTTCATGTGGATGTGGAGACTCACTACAAGATGGTATGTTTGATTAGATATGATTTTTCTTTGTGTTTTTTGTATAATTCCATTGCATTACGAACTTGTAGTATTTTAGGGCACTTTTTCTTTGTTTTTGAAGTGTCTTGCAATGTGTTCTTATTTCTTGTTTTATTTTTTTCTTGTGTGCATGTAGCTTATGTTTTAGTTTACATGGTTACAATATGTGTAGCTAGCTACATATTTCTACATTTTTTCCCAATTTTTTGGTGTGTACTACATGTAGCTAGTCTATAGTCTTGCATGATAGTTGAGCGTCTTGCATATTTGCAAGTTCCATCTTGCATATTGAAATCGTTTTATATGTACTACTCATTGGACTGTTGTGCACTTCATCTATCTCATTGCACGTATGTGAATTGTCTTTGCTAGTTTAGTTTCTCAAACAGTTTTATTATTTTTTCTGAGAAAATTCCTAAATGAGTTTGTTAGGTATGTCCAGGTTCAAGAAGAAGGAATTCTTCAAGTTTTTCTTAGTAATGGATACCTTCAACCAGCCAAGTACTTACTTGTAGGCGTTGACGGGCGGTGTGTATACGCACAAAGGGTGGAAGGAATTTGTCATTGATAGTGGCTGAAGTGCGAGCAAGTTGTTGTCCTCAACTTCTTTGAACTCGAGGATCATCGGTTAGAATCACGTTTGGCGTGATTGGCTAAGAATTATGAGGTTGATTTGTAATAAGTACTTTTGCGTGTTGAGCGCTTCATCTTTGATGTGTTTTGTAACAAGCACTTTTGTGATCGAACCGCTTCAATTATTATTCAGCGGGAAATTTGTGTTTACATGGTTACAATATGTGAGGCTGCTTATATATTAGTGAGCACTACATGTTTCCACATTTTTCCCAATTTGTATAGTGTGTACTACATGTAGTTATTCTATAGTACTACATGATAGTTCAAGCGTCTTGCATATTTACAAGTTCCATCTTGCATATTGAAATCGTTTTATACATACTACTTGTTGGATTACGTGAGCTAACATCATTTTTACATGGTTTTTGAATCAAAATGTGTCAATGTTTTACTCAAGACTGTTATATATATATATATATATATATATATATATATATATATATATATATATATATATATATATATATATATATATATATATATATATATATGGTATACTCTATATACCATTCTCTTTTACATGGTTTAGTTGAATAACTCATAGTCAGCAGGGAAATTTGTGTTTACACAAAATTTAAACTAATACATAAGTCATAGAGATAAGCAAGCGATATGCATCTGATTAATTTATTGTCATTCATCTATTTGGTCGTTAACTTTGTACCTAGCTTGATGTTGGAGCGTGTTTAATGTCGCACTTTCTTTTGTTTTCCATGGCGGTGTTCTGGTTCTTGTCTCTGCACCTTTGTGTTTGTAGCCCGCGTCTTTGGTTGATAGCTTCTTTGGTTTTTTGGTATTGTGAGCTGTATCCTTCTTTGCTCCCATGTCTGGTTGATGGCTGCTTTGGTTTTCGGCGCTATGGACTGCATCCTTCTTTGCTCCCAGCGTCTTTGGTTGATGGCTGCTTTGGTTTTCGATCTTGTGACTGCATCCTTCTTTGATCCCCAGCGTCTTTGGTTGATGGTGGTTTCGTTTTCAGTCTTGTGAACGCATCCTTCTTTGCTCCTACCTTGTTTTTGAAAGTGGTGTTGTTCTCGGTTTTTTACATGCAACACATTTCCTTGTGGTGGTCTTGTTGACACTGTTTCTTCATGTTCTTCGTCCTCTTCACTCTCTTCAGTGTCACGTCCAATGTGCGATACTATCCTAAAGAGACTCGAAGGTGCCACCAAGGATAGAACCGTATATTGAAACGCTTTTGCAAGGTGGATATCATTACATCAACATTACATAATAGGTGGGGATACATACAAAAGGCATACAATGCCACACGAATACAGCATCACAATACATAAGAGCACCATTCGACTACGGATGAAACACAAACATAAACTCAAGCGACATCCACCACCTTTAGCCAGTGCCGACTGGAACATATCCCCGATCGAAGAAAAGCGAAAGAAGAACTCCAAAACAAGTAACATCGGCGCTCGCGTCAAGATCATCGCATAACACCTGTACACCTGGCCCGGTGTTGTAGTAATCTGTGAGCCACGAGAACTCAGCAATCCCATAACCATGGGTATCAAGACTAGCAAAGCTTAAAAGGAAAGGAAGGGTAAAGTGGTGAGGTTGCGCAGCGACTAAGCATATATGGTGGCTAACTACGCAAATAAAGGCGAGAAGAAGCAAAAGCAAGCGATGCGTCAACTAGTAATGATCGAAGTGATCTGAACTCCTACTTCGTCAAACATAACCCGAAGCCGTGTTCACTTCCGGACTCCGCCGAAAAGAGACCATCACGGCTACACCGCGGTTGATCGTTTTAAATTCGGATCACGTGTCAAGTTATCTACAACCGGACATTAACAAATTCCATCTGCCGCATAACCATGGGCACGGCTTTGAAAGATTATACCTGCGGGGTGTCCCAACTTAGCCCATGATAAGCTCTCGCGATCAACGAAGGATATACCTTCTCCGGGAAGACCGATCGGTCTCGGAATCCGGGTTTACAAGACATTTCGACAATGGTAAAACAAGACCAGCAAAGCCGCCGGATGTGCCGACAAATCCCGATAGGAGCTGCACATATCTGCGTTCTCGAGGGCACCGGATGAGCAGACGCGGGTTGGCATAGACCACGATTGCCGAGGGGGCCGGACATCGCTTCGGTTTGGGCCAACACTTAGACAAGCATTGGCAGGGGGCTAAAATAAAGATGACCCTCGGGTTAATTACTCCGGTGTTGTTTATTTATCACAAATAATTTAACCACCACCTTTTACGTGCGGGCATTTTCTTTTAATCAAAGGAAAGACCAAAAAGTACTTGCTCTTCAGATCATCTAACCGTGTAACATTGAACTTTGTTTTAGTGAAAGGTTAGAATCCACTGGTTGCCAACGCCTTAGGTAAGGAAGTAAATGTTAGGTCGCGCATTTGTTTTTGTGGTAACTACCAATAAGGGAGGAAGGGAAAAGGGGTGGCCCATTTTTAATTATTGTTTTCTTAGTCCCTTTCCGAAACGTTTACCCGGCCAAAAGGCTGTACCAACTTGGTTCCGGTTATTTTGTGCGTCCTAAGTTTATCCCACCGGCATTAAAACCCCCCTTATAATGGCAGGCTTTGGTAATCCTCGGTACTTAGCCTTATAAGTCTCGACAATGCCTATCTCTCGGGGAAGCCGACGGCCCATCGTTGGACAGACATTTCGCATGGCAGGACCAAACCGGGTGGTGGGGCCCCGTGGGTCAATTTTTTCGGGCCCGGGTGATGCGGGTTCATCCGTTAGGACATCGCTTTGTTTGAAATCACTGCCTTTGGCAGTTTAAATATTTCTGGGAATTCCCCGAATGTTGGTGTACAAATTTTAAACCTGTTGGGTTTTTTTGGGGTTTTTCAAACGACCTTCAGGGGTCATTCCGCTTTTGGCCAAATCGGCCCATTCCAGTATACTGGGAACTGAGAGTGAACCCGGGCCAAAAGTGGCCTTCCAACTTTCAAGTTTTTTGCTTTTTGAATTTTGATTCCCACAAATATGTACTACATCAATTTAGAACCAAAAATGTAGGGTATAAAGGTAATTTTAAATTGCGGTTTTGTTAGGAAGGAAAAGGTTAAGTACACCTTTGGGTTTCTTTGGTAACATAAGCCTTTAGATGCCTTACTGGAACATAATTAATTAATCCTTTATTTCATTTGACCGATTCCCTTGAAAAGAAGGCTAAAAAACCTTTGCACAACTGGCAGAATTCCTCCTTTCCCACCAAATTTTTCCAGGAAATGTCAACCAACATTGGACTTTGCCCAGGCTTGATGTGCCTTATGTTATCAGTGGGTCTACAAAACCCTGAAGTTTAATGGGGCAAAAACAATTGCATAAGCCTCATATGCAAATTTAATTGGTCGGATCAAAACCTTGTTTTAGTAAAGTTGCCAAGGATACTTTTGTCAGTTCATTAATGTAGACTCCCAGAAGTATGGAAAAAAGATAAAATCTTGTGTGATAAAACCATGCAAACACCTAAAAAGGAGCAAAATTTTGTAATGCTTTCAAGGTTTATTGAAATGCGCAGGGTTAAAAAATGAAACAATTTGGAAATTGTAAAAGCAACACATATTCAAACATCCAAATTGAACAAAAAAAAAAGGCTGGGGATATCAGGTGCATCAAAACATGAAATGAGATCTTTAAAATACTAAACTGTAAAAAATGGCAAATTCAAATTAATTTTGGATTTGAGAAATCATAGTTCAAGTTTAATTCAAAAAATTAAGGAATTTAGGAAAAAAGGCTGGAGAATTTAATTGCTAAAAAAAAACCAGACCGGGTGAGAAAATTGTACCCAAAAATGGAAGATTTAAATTAAAATGGCGGAAAACCAAAAGGCAGTTGGTGGCTTAACCCTACCGAGAAAAGGTGAAAAAAAAGAATAAATTTTGAATAAGCTGGCTTTAAGTTCTGGTGTGGTATGAAAACACTTTGGAAAAAAAGTTCAATAATAAATTATTTCAATTTGAAATTTAACAACAAGTCAGGGTATAAATGAACCCAATGGATATGAATAATGTATAACAAAACATCATAACATTGGTTTGAAATGTTTTTCCTTTTAATTAATAAAATTAACCAAAGCACTTTACAAAGTTATAACAAAGTGGGATTACAAATACAAAAATCATGGATCACCTGTAAAGATGGATAATTTTAAAACACATTAAAAGGGTATTTTTTTGGGCCCTTTTTTTGTCCTTTTTCTTAAATAATTTCATTAAGTCCCTTTAATTTTTAGTTTTGACCTTTTGCATTCCTCTTATATAAATGAAGGCTAACTATCCCTTCCTTTGCATTCATTTCTCCCTAGACAAGTTCTCTCCTTTCTCCGGCCTATTAATTATTTTTTTGCTTTTCTAGGTTTTTGTTGCGATGGCTCCGGGCCCTGTGCCTATCTCTTCTGCTGCGCCATGGTTGTGGTGTCGGCCTTCTTAATTGTTCAGCCTTTGCTGCCCGTCGTGCTTTCGTCGTGGTGGGAAGGTGTTGTCCGCTCGAGCGACAGCTTGCATATGGATATTCACGGAAGGATTGGATATGGGCGGAATCACGTTTCTGCGTTCTATTTTGCACGATTGTGGCCTTGGTGCCGAATCCTTTTGTCCATCGACTTCATTGGATGTGGAGACTCACTACAAGATGGTATGTTTAGTTTATTGATTTTTTCTTTGTGTTTTTTGTATAATTCCATTGCATTCCGACTTGTAGTATTTTAGGAGCACTTTTTCTTTGTTTTTGAAGTGTCTTGCTGTGTTCTTATTTCTTGTTTTATTTTTTTGCTTGTGTGCATGAGCTTATGTTTTAGTTTACATGGTTACAATATGGAACTGCTTATATATTGTGAGCACTACATATTTCCTACATTTTTCCCAATTTTTTGGTGTGTACTACATGTAGCTAGTCTTATCTTGCATGATAGTTTGAAGCGTCTTGCATATTTGCAAGTTCCATCTTCATATTGAAATCGTTTTATATGTACTACTCGTTGGTTTTGTGCACTTCATCTATCTCTTGCCATTATGAGAATTGTCTTGCTAGTTTAGTTCTCAAACAGTTTTATTATTTTTCTGAGAAAATTCCTAAGCAGTTATTAGGTATGTCGGCTCAAGAAGAAAAATTCTTCAAGTTGTTCTTAGTAATGGATACCTTCAACCAATCAAGTACCTTGTAGCTTAATGAGGGTTGTATACGCACAAAGGGTGGAAGGAATTTGTCATTGATAGTGGCCGAAGTCGAGCAAGTTGTTGTCCTCAACTTCTTTGAACTTCGAGGATCGTCGGTTAGAATCACGTTTGGCGTGATTGGCTAAGGTTATGAGGTTGATTTGTAATAAGTACTTTTGCGTGTTGAGCGCTTCATCTTTTGATGTGTTTTGTAAAAGCACTTTTGTGATCTGAACCCTTCAATTATTAAATTGCATGCGGAAATTTGTGTTTACATGGTTTACAATATGTGAACTCTTATATATTTAGTTTGAAGCACTACATGTTTCACATTTTTCCCAATTTGTATGGTGTGTACTACATGTAGTTAGTCTATAATCTGCATGATAGTTGAAGGCTCTTGCATTTTGCAAGTTTCATCGCATATTGAAATGTGTTTTATTACTTTCTTGGAATGGTGAGCTAACAACATTTTTACATGGTTTTTGAATCAAAATGTGTCAATGTTTTACTCAACTGCTATATATATATGGTATACTCTATATACCATTTTCTCTTTTACATGGTTTAGTTGAATAATCATAGTCAGCGGAAATTTGTGTTTACACAAATTTTAAGCGATACATAAGTCATAGAGATAAGCAAACTGCTATGCATACGATTAATTTATTGATTCATCTATTTGGTGTTAACTTTCTTCTGGCGGTGTGCAGGCGTGTCTAATGTACTTTCTTTTGTTTTCATGGTGGTGTTCTTTGGTTCTTGTCTGCACCTTTGTGTTTGTAGCCCCGTTTTGGTTGATGCTTGCTTTGGTTTTTCGGTATTTGTGGGCATCCTTCTTTGCTCCCAGCGTCTTTGGTTGATGGCTCTTTGGTTTTCAGGCATGCTCATCCTTCTTTTCCGCGTCTTTGGTTGATGGCTTCTTTTTTTCGGTCTTGACTGCATCCTTCTTTGCTCCACTCTTTGGTTTTGTTGGTGTTTTTCGTTTTTATCTCTCTTCTTTTTTTCCTTTTTTTTTTTTTTGGGGT
>JAHIAM010000144.1:0-38618 GCA_021605205.1 Aegilops longissima | reverse complement strand
GTTCAATCTGCTATCGCAAGTCTCTTTACTCGCTCCGTAATGCATCATCCCACAACTAACTAATTAGTTGCAATGCTTGCAAGGCTTATAGTGATGTGCATTACCGAGAGGGCCCAGAGATACCTCTCCACAATCGGAGTGACAAAACCTAATCTCAAATACGCCAACCCAACATGTACCTTTGGAGACACCTGTAGTACTCTTTATAATCACCCAGCATTCGGACGCTTGGTAGCACCCAAAGTGTTCCTCCGTAAATGGGAGTTGCATAATCTCATAGTTATCGGAACATGTATAAGTCATGAAGAAAGCAATAGCAGATACTAAACGATCAAGTGCTAGGCTAACGGAATGGGTCATGTCAATCACATCATTCTCCTAATGATGGATCCCATTAATCAAATAACAACACATGTCTATGGTTAGGAAACATAACCATCTTTGATTAATGAGCTAGTCAAGTAGAGGCATACTAGTGACTATATGTTTGTCTATGTATTCACACATGTATTATGTTTCCGTTAATACAATTCTAGCATGAATAATAAACATTTATCATGATATAAGGAAATAAATAATAACTTTATTATTGCCTCTAGGCATATTTCCTTCAGCCTCCCACTTGCACTAGAGTCAATAATCTAGTTCACATCGCCATGTGATTTAACACCAATATTCATATCTCAGATATGATTAACACCCATAGTTCACATCGTCATGTGACCAACACCCAAAGGGTTTACTAGAGTCAATTAATCTAGTTCACATCGCTATGTGATTAACACCCAAAAGAGTACTAAGGTGTGCATGTTTTGCTCGTGAGAGAATTTTAGTCAACGGGTCTGCTACATTCAGAGCCGTAAGTATTTTGCAAATTTCTATGTCTACAATGCTCGCACGAGCTACTCTAGCTAATTGCTCCCACTTTCAATATGTATCTAGATTGGGACTGAGTCATCTAGATTAGTGTTAAAACTTGCATCGGCGTAACCCTTTACGATTTAACCTTTTTTCACTTCCATAATCGAGAAACATATCCTTATTCCACTAAGGATAATTTTGACCGCTGTCCATTGATCTACTTCCTAGATCACTATTGCACTCCCTGCCAAGCTTAGTGGTAGGGTATGCAATAGATCCGGTACACAAGATGACATACTTTATAGAACCTATGGCTGATGCATAGGGAATGACTTTCATTCTCTTTCTATCTTCTGCCGTGGTCGGGTTTTTGAGTCTTACTCAATCTCACACCTTGTAACAGTGCAAGAACTCTTTCTTTGACTGCTCCATTTTGAACTACTTCAAAATCTTGTCAAGGTATGTATTCATTGAAAAACTTATCAAGCCGCCTTGATCTATCTCTATAGATCTTGATGCTCAATATGTAAGCAGCTTCAACGAGGTCTTTCTTTGAAAAACCTTTCAAACACTCCTTTATGCTTTGCGAATAATTCTACATTATTTCCGATCAACAATATGTCATTCACATATACTTATCGTAAAGGTGAGAGCTCCCACTCACTTTCTTGTAAATACGTGCCTTTCCAAAAGTCTCGATAAAATCATATGCTTTGATCAACACATCAAAGCATATATTCCAACTCCGAGATGCTTGCACCAGTCCATTGATGAATCACCTGAGCTTCACATTTTGTTAGCACCTTTAGGATTGACAAAATCTTCTGTTGCATCATATACAACTCTTCTTTAAGAAAACCATTAAGGAATGCAGTTTTGACATCCATTTACCAGATTTCATAAATGTGGCAATTGCTAACATGATTCGGACAGACTTTTAAGCATCGATACAAGTGAGAAAATCTCATTGTATTCAACATCTTGAACTTTGTCTAAAACCTTTTTCGACAAGTCTAGCTTTGTAGATAGTAATACTACTATCAAGATCCGTTCTTCCTCTTGAAGATCCATTTATTTAACATGGCTTGTCGATCATCGAGCAAGTCAATCAAAGTCCATACTTTTGTTCTCATACATGGATCATATCTCAGATTTTATGGCCTCAAGCCATTTCATGAATCTGGGCTCATCATCGCTCTCATAGTTCGAGGTTCATCATGGTCTAGTAACATGATTACCGTATCATTCTGGTGTGGATCTTACTCGAAGACCCACGAGGTTCGGTAGCAACTTGATCTAAGTTTCATGATCATCATCATTAACTTCCTCACTAATTGTGTAGGAATCACCGAACTGATTTCGTGATGAACTACTTTCCAATAAGGGAGAAGGTACAATTACCTCATCAAGTTCTACTTTCCTCCCACTCACTTCTTTCGAGAGAAACTTTCTCTAGAAAGGATCCATCTTAGCAACGAAAACTTGCCTTCGGATCTGTGATAGAAGGTGTACCCAATAGTTACCTTTGGGTATTCTATGAAGACGATTCTGATTTGGGTTCGAGCTTATCAGTGAAAACTTTTTCACATAAGCATCACAACTCCAAACTTTAAGAAACGAGCTTAGGTTTATCGTTAAACCATAGTTCATACGTGTCGCCTCAACGGATTTAGATGGTGCCCTATTAAACGTGAATGCAACTGTCTCTAATGCATAACCCCAAAACGATATTGGTAAATCGGTAAGAGACATCATTGATCGCACCATATCAAAATAAAGTACGGTTACGACGCTCGACACACCATTATGTTGTGGTGTTCCATGTGGCGTGAGCTGTGAAACTATTCCACTTTGTTTTAATTGAAGACCAAACTCAGAACTCAAATATTTTTCCTCCACGATCATATCGAGAAACTTTTATTTTCTTGTTACGATGATTCTTCACTTCACTCGTAATTCTTGAAGTTTTCAAATGTTTCAGACTTGTGTTTCATCAAGTAGATATACCCATATCTGCTCAAATCATCTGTGAAGGTCGAAAATAACGATACTTGCCACGAGCATCAACACTCATTGATCGCATACATCGATGTATTATTTCCAATAAGTCATTTGCTCGCCCATTGTTCCGAGAATGAGTCTTTAGTCATCTTGCCCATAAGGCATGGTTCGCAAGCATCAAGTGATTCATAATCAAGTGATTCCAAAATCCCATTAGCATGGAGTTTCTTCATGCGCTTTACACCAATATGACCTAAACGAAGGTGCACAAATGAGTTGCACTATCATTATTAACTTTGCATCTTCCGGCATCAATATTATGAATATGTGTATTACTACGATCGAGATCCAACAAACTATTTTTATTGGGTGTATGACCATTGAAGGTTTTATTCATGTAAATGTAACAACAATTATTCTTTGACTTTAAATGAATAATCAGACATAATAAACATGATCAAATCATATTTATGCTCAACGCAAACGCCAAATAACATTTATTCAGGTTTAACACTAATCCCGAAAGTATAGGAGTGGCGATGATGATCATATCAATCCTGGAACAACTTCCAACACTCATCGTCACTTCCCCTTCAACCAGTTTCGCTCATTCTGCAACTCCCATTTCGAAGTTACTACTTAGCAACTAACCAGTATCAAATACCGAGGGGTTCCTATTAACACTAGTAAAATACACATCAATAATCTGTATATCAAATATACCTTTGTTCACTTTGCCATCCTTCTTATCCGCCAAATACTTGGGGTAGTTCCGCTTCTAGTGACCAGTTCCATTGCAGCAAAAGCACTTAGTCTCGTGCTTAGGTCCAGACTTGGGCTTCTTCACCGAGTAGCAACTTGCTTGCCGCTCTTCTTGAAGTTCCCTTCTTCCCTTTGCCCTTTCCTTGAGACTAGTGGTCTTGTCAACCATCAACACTTGATGTTTTTCTTGATTTCTACCTTCCGATTTTAGCATCGCAAGAGCTTGGGAATTGTTTTCGCCATCCCTTGCATACTATAGTTCATCACGAAGTTCTAGTAACTTAGTGATGGTGACTAGAGAATTCTGTCAATCACTATCTTATCTCGAAGATTAACTCCCACTTGATTCAAGCGATTGAAGTACCTGCATAATCTGAGCACATGCTCACTAGTTGAGCGATTCTCTCCATCTTTTAGCTATAGAACTTGTTGGAGACTTCATACCTCTCAACTCGGTATTTGCTTGAAATATTAACTTCAATTCCTGGAACATCTCATATGGTCCATGACGCTCAAAACGCCTTTGAAGTCCCGATTCTAAGCCGCTTAAGCATGGTGCACTAAACTATCAAGTAGTCATCATATTGAGCTAGCCAAACGCTCATAACGCCTCAGATCTGTTCCTCGCAATAGGTCTTCACCTAGCGTGCATCAAGGACATAATTTTCCAGGCAGCAATGAGGATAAACCTCGATAACGGATCCAATCCGCATCATTGCTACTAACATCTTTCAACACAGTTTTCTAGGAACATATTAAAATAAACATAACAAACATAGGGAAGCAACAACGCGAGCTATTGATCTACAAATATAATTTGCAAAATACTACCAGACTAAGTTCATGATAAATTAAAGTTCAATTAATCATATTATTTAAGAACTCCCACTTAGACCGACATCTCTAGTCATCTTAAGTGATTACGTGATCCAAATCAACTAAACCATGTCCATCATCACGTGAGATGGAGTAGTTTCAATGGTGAACATCACTATGTTGATCATATCTACTATATGATTCACGCCGACCTTTCGGTCTCCGTGTTCCGAGGCCATATCTGTTATATGCTAGGCTCGCAAGTTTAACCTGAGTATTCCGCGGCGAACTGTTTTGCACCCGCTGTATTTGAACGAGAGCCTATCACACCCATCATCACGTGGTGTCTCAAAGATGAAGAACTTTCGAACGGTGCATACTGTGGAGAACACTTCTTGATAATTTTAGTGAGAGATCATCTTATAATGCTACCGCAATCAAAGCAATATAAGATGCATAAAGGATAAACATCACATGCAATCAATATAAGTGATATGATATGGCCATCATCATCTTGTGCTTGTGATTCCATCTCAAGCACGCCATGATCACCATCGCCACCGGCGCCGACACCTTGATCTCCATCGAGCATCGTTGTCGCCTCGCCAACTATTGCTTCTACGATATCGCCATCGCTTAGTGATAAAGTAAAGCAATTACATGGCGCTTGCATTTCATACAATAAAGCGACAACCATATGGTTTGCCAGCCATAACTCGTTACGTAAGAATTATGTCCTTGATGCACCGCTAGGTGACGACCTATTGCAGTAGAGCGCACGCAGACGTTACTTAACGCTTGGCTAGCTCAATATGATGACTACTTGATAGTTTAGTGCACCATGCTTAACGACTTAGAATCGGGACTTCAAAGACGTTTTTGAACGCCATGGACCATATGAGATGTTCCAGGACTTGAAGTTAATATTTCAAACAAATACCCAAGTTGAGAGATGAAGTTCCAACAAGTTCTATAGCTAAAAGATGGAGGAGAATTGCTCAACTAGTGAGCATGTGCTCAGATTGTCTGGTACTACAATCGCTTGAATCAAGTGGGAGTTAATCTTCCGATAAGATAGTGATTGATGAGTTCTTCAGTCACCATCACCAAGTTACCGGAACTTCGATGAACTATAGTATGCAAGGGATGACGAAAATGATTCCTGAGCTCTTCGTGATATTGAAATCGACGAAGGTAGAAATCATTTGATGATTGACAAGACCACTAGTTTCAAGAAAAGGGCAAAGGAAAGAAAGGAACTTCAAGTAGAATGACAAGGTTGTCACCCCGCCAAGAAGCCCAAAGCTGACCAAAGTGAAACCGAGTGCTTACACTACAAAGGAAATGGTCACGGAAGCGGAATGCCCTGAATATTTGGTGAATAAGAAGGATGGCAAAGTGAACAAGGGTATATTTGGTACAGGTTATTGATGTGTACCTTACTAGTGTTTATAGTAGCCTCGAGTATTTGATACTTGTTCACATAAAATTAGTAACTCGGAACAGGAGTTACGTATAAACAGAGACTAGTTGAGGGTGAAGTGACGATGTGTTGAAGTGGTTCCAAGATTGATATGATCATCATCGACACTCCCTATACTTTCGGGATTAGTGTTAAACCTAAATAAATGTTATTTGGCATTTATGCTTGAGCATGAATATGATATGATCATGTTTATTGCAATACGCTTATTCATTTAAAGTCGAGAATAATTGTTGTTCTGCTTACATGAATAAAACCTTCAATGGTCATACACCCAATGAAAATAGTTTGTTGGATCTCCATGGTAGTGATACACATATTCATAATATTGATGCCAAAAGATGCAAAGTTGATAATGATAGTGCAACATATTTGTAATCGCCGCTTGGGTCATATCGGTGTAAAGCGATGAAGAAACTCCATAAAATGGACTTTTGGAATCACTTGATTATGAATCATTTGATGCTTGTGAACCGTGCCTTATGAGCAAGATAACTAAAACTCCGCTTCCTAACAATGGAACGAGCTATCGACTTATTGGAAATAATACATACCGATGTATGCATCCAATGAGTATTGATGCTTGTGGCAAGTATCGTTATTTTCTGACCTTCACAGATGATTTGAGCAGATATGGGTATATCTACTTAATGAAGCACAAGTCTGAAACATTTGAAAAGTTCAAAGAATTTCAGAGTGAAGTGGAGAATCATCGTAACAAGAAAATAAAGCTTCTATGATCTGATCGTGGAGGAGAATATTTGAGTTACGAGTTTGGCCTTCATATAAAACAATGTGGAATAGTTTCACAGCTCACGCCACATGGAACACCACAACGTAATGGTGTGTCCGAACGTCATAACCAGATATGGTGCGATCTATGATGTATCTTACCGATTTACCACTATCGTTTTGGGGTTATGCATTAGAGACAGTTGCATTCACTTTAAATAGGGCACCATCAAAACTGCTTGAGACGACGCCTTATGAACTGCGGTTTGGCAAGAAACCAAACTTGTCATTTCTTAAAGTTTGGGATCATATGCTTATGTGAAAAGTTTTAACCTGATAAGCTCGAACCCAAATCGAGAAGTGTGTCTTCATAGAATACCCAAAGGAAACTATTGGGTACACCTTCTATCACAGATCCGAAAGCAAGATATTCGTTGTTAAGATGGATCCTTTCTAGAGAAGGAGTTTCTCGAAAGAAGTGAGTGGAGGAAAGTAGATCTTGATAAGGTAATTGTACCTTCTCCTGAAAAGTAGTTCATCACGTAAATCAGTTCTAGTGATTCCTACACCAATTAGTGAGGAAGCTAATGATGATGATCATGAAGCTTCGATCAAGTTACTACCGAACCTTGTAGGTCAACAGAGTAAGATCCGCACTGCAGTGGTACGTTAATCCTATTCTCGAGGTCATGTTACTTGACCATGGCTAACCTAAGGACTATGAGGAAGCGATTATGAGCCAGATTCCGCGAAATGGCTTAATTATGAAATCTGAGATGAGATCCATGTATGAGAACAAAGTATGGACTTTGATTGACTTGTCTGATGATTGGTGAGCCATTGAGATTAAATGGATCTTCAAGAGGAAGACGGACGCTGATAGTAGTGTTACTATCTACAAAGCAAAGAATTGTCACAAAAGGTTTTCGACAAGTTCAAGGTGTTGACTACATGAGAGTTTCTCACTCGTATCTATGCTTAAGTCTGTCTCGAATCATGTTGGCAATTGCCGTGATTTTATGAAATCGCAAATGGATAAACAAAACTACATTCCTTAATGGATTTATTAAAGAATAGTTGTATATGATGCAACGAAAAGTTTTGTCAATCCAAAAGGTGCTAATAAAGTGTGCAAGCTCCAACGATCCATCTATGGACCTGCATGCATCTCGAGTTGGAATATACGCTTGATGAGTTGATCAAAGATATAGTTTTATACGACTTGCATGTGAAGCCTCGATTTACAGTGAAAGTGAGGGGAGCACTACAACCTTCTCGATAAGTATATGTGAATGGTATTGTTGATCGAATAATGTAGAATTTTCGAAAGCATAAAGGAGTGTTTGAAAGGAGTTCTTCAAAATAAAGACCTCAAGAAGCTATTACACATTGAGCATCAAGATCTATAGAGATAGATCAAGACGCTTGATAAGATTTTTCAAAGAGTACATACTTGATAAGATTTTGAAGTAGTTCAAAATGGAATGAAATAAAGAAGGAGTTCTGCTCATGCAAGGTGTGAAGTTGAGGAAGACTCAAAACCCGACCATGGCGGCAGTAAATAGAAAGAGAATGAAAAGTCATTCCCTTATGCCTTACTCATAGGTTCTATAAAGTATGCTATGATGTATACCCATTACATAAAGGAGGTAATCAACACTACTAGCGACTCACCAAGCATTCAATCCCGGACTTGGAGACAAGAATTGGATACAAGAGATGAACTAGGGTTTTGAGAGGGATGGTGCAGTGAAGATGTTGATGGAGATTGCCCTCCCAATGAGAAGAGCGTTGGTGATGATGATGATGATGATTTCCCTCCCTGAGGGAAGTGTCCCCTGCATGAGCCTCCCGCTGGAGCCCTAGATTGGTTCCACTAAGGTTCCCTGCCTGGCGGCAGTAGTTTCATCCCCGAAGGCTGCTTCTGATTTTTTCTCGATTTAAAGACCTTTATATAGCAGAAGATGGGCATCGGAGAGCCACCGTGGGGGGCCGGAGGGGGCGCCGCCTGGTCTTCATCTTTGGCAAGGATTTTTCATTATTTTTATAAGATGTTCCGTGGAGTTTCAGGAATTTTGGAGTTGTGCGTAATAGGTCTCTAATATTTGCTCCTTTTCCACTCTGCAATTCCAGCCTGCCAAGATTCTCCCTCCTTATGTAAACCTTGTAAAATTAGAGAGAATAGGTACAAGTATTGTGACATAACGTTAATAACAGCCCATAATGCAATAAATATAGATATAAAAGCATGATGCAAATGGACGACGTAGACCGAAAGCCACCGCATCAACC
This sequence comes from Aegilops longissima, assembly GCA_021605205.1. Lineage (NCBI taxonomy): Eukaryota > Viridiplantae > Streptophyta > Magnoliopsida > Poales > Poaceae > Aegilops > Aegilops longissima. The sequence goes on along the minus strand of JAHIAM010000144.1, from coordinate 29,671 downwards.
GCAAGATGGCCAGTTTGGGGTTGTTCGATGGTGACATGATTCGGACCCCCTTGAACCGCCGAACCGGATTGCGATCTTCATATGCGTACACAGCCCATGTTGTAATCTTCAGCTGCGTCAGCAGTGATTTCAGGATCAGCGTCAAGCAGGTTCGCTACCGCCGACCCAAGTCTTGTCCGTTTATTGGACGCCGGACGCATATTACAGCCTTCACGGTGTTACCCCGGATACCCACACATCAGCATAACGCGAGGTTGCTAAATCAGTAGGATCAGGTAACTCAAGCCAAGGAGGATTTAGCAGCTGAAGAAACCAAGATGGTCGAGGAGCGGCCGCTGGATGCACAGTACAATGGATTCAAAGTAGAAAATTACCGACTCATGTTGGACCGTAACGCTCAAACGACGACAGCGGAGAAGGCATCGGCCTCAATTGCCACCGGGTTTACTTAAGCAATCAATCTCTTCAGCACACCAGGAGCAGGAACCAGTAATCCGGCAGCAGTAAACCGGGTTGAAGCGTCAGGAACAGGGCACCGGATCAACCACGGGTAATCGAATTCGGCCGACGGACCTCGTGACCCGCCACAAGATATACCAACGCCGCCGGGTCAGTTCTCCACCCTTTGATAAATAATATGATCGCCATGCATCGTGATTGGCAGCTATCCCAATGGAGGGTGAATCTCAGCGGTGGTTGAGACGCCGCACGCCAGGGATCTTCTACAAACAGCTATGGTACAGAAGCAGCTCTATTCATATAGCCGAGACAAAGCTCATTCAACCCCACGCCCGAGCCGGAGTTACACCGACACATTGATGAACCCAGTTGTGCAAGCGCAGTAAAAAGTAAACCGAGATGTCCCTCGAGGTCCTAATCCGCGCTGTAGGGACAAATGCTCAGATGTGGTGGATAACGGAAGAGCACGCCGAGAAGCCGAGTTAAAAAAAGACAGACCGCTACCACTCCGCCTTCGGCCCAACGACTTCCATGGAACGAGGCCTTACTTTCAGCTCTTGGGAGTGCCTCCTGTTCACCTCGCTTTTAATATGAATGCTACCCAAGGATTTCAAGGGTCCACGAAGGTGCCTAATTACACCGCCGATTTACCGCCCGAAATCGTGGGTTGAGAGTTATGAGATGGAGATGGAGATGATGGATGGATGAAGCGGCATGCTGAAGTATTTCACTATGATGTTGGACGGAACGGCTCGCACTTGGCTGAAAAGTTTACCGCTTAACTCATGGGTCATGGGGCCGAGTTAGCAGCCCGGTTTATAGCAAACTTCAAAGACGCTGCAAGCAACCTCATGTCAATTGTGGATTTAGCTGCTCGCGCCCGTGAAGAGGGCGAGTCAACAACCCATTGCGCGCGCTGGTCTCGTAGATTTTGCATTCATCTGACCGCATCAATGCCGACTCGCAGTTATAATACTGAGGGTAATTGCCGCTTTAAGCCTTTGAAACCTGGTTGGGACAGCTCAAGCATCACTGCAATGATATGGGAACGCTTATGGTTGTGCTTAGTTAAGTATGCCAATTCGACAGTACTCAAGGACCCCTAACTGGCTGATGAAAAACCGAGAAGGAAATGAAGAACGGCAACACCAAGGGCAGCAGCATAATCTGCCGGGCCATAGTAACAATGGTAAGCGAAGCGGATAGTAATTCAGATTTTGTGGCTAACACCAATACGCAGGGTAATGGTCAGCGCCAGAAGGGTAAACCGCCTCACGAGGTGGAGAGCCAAGTCCTATCCGGAGTGCTTAAATTACCTATTGAACCAGCCCTGCCCAAGCATGGATCATGGGACAAGCCGCCTCGCACTCCGGAAGGACTGTTATATCATGCGAGAGTAGAAAAATTCAGATTTTTTTCCAGAGTGATCATGGATCGTCCGGCGTTCGCAGTCCCGGTCCTACAGCCGGGTTATGGTGGAGGTAATTCGGCCCGTGGATTTCGTGGTAATCAAGGTGGACATGGCAATCAAGGTAATCAGGCAACCAAGGTGGTTACAATCAACAAGGAATCAAGACAATGAGCAGTAAGCTTTATCGAGTCACCCAAGCAGCTTAAGTAGTGGGCAGTACCATGTTTTCACCACTAGCCTGTGCAAGCGATCGAAGCCTCATAAAAGGGCAGCAAGGAATCGCTGAACCGGCGGTGCCCGTTATTTGTGCTTAGTCCGCTTAGCCCATCGTGGTGGAGTCGAGAAGATCATCCGCCTGCTGATAATCCGGGTCATCTGGCGCTGGTTGTAGCAACTCCAGGTTGAGGTTATAAGTTCACTAAGTTTCCTGCGGATGGAGGGAGCAGTATCAACATTTTGTATTATGACACCTTCCGCGATGGGGTTGATGATAATAATCTTAAACCGTCAACACCGCTTTTACGGTGTGGTGCTCTGTAAATCGGGCTTACCTGGCTTGGTAAGATACCCCTCGAGGTTGCTTTTGGAGATGATCATGATTCAAGGTCGTAAAATTGACTTTTCAAGTGGTAAAATCAGGAGTCCATACCATGCCCTCGCTTGGACGGCCGGGTTTATGCTAAGTTCATGGCAAGGCTGTGTTATGTTTATCCGCAGCTCAAGATGCTGGGTCATAAGGGGACCATCATAAGGCATGCAAGCCGTGAAGACCGCTTTGAAATGCGAGGAAGGTGATGCGGCTTATGCCGAAGTCTGGTTTTTGCAACGGAGGAGTTGAAATTTATAAGGACAATGTTGATATGGGCGATATGACTTCTTTGAAAAACCCACTACGGAGCATGACCCAGCCTTGAAGTTTAAATTGGCCGGCGAGACCAAGTTGGTTGATTTTGTACCGGCCATTCATCCGCGCAGTTTGTCATCGCGCTAATATGGATCCGATAGGAAAGCGCGCCATCGAAGTTCTATCCGTGAGAATCGGGATATCTTTGCATGGAAGTTTTCCGACATGCCAGTGTAATGAGGGAACTCGCCGAGCACAATTCCTTAATGTTGATCCCAAGTTTAAACCGTCGCATGGTTTCTTTGCCGGTTCAATGAAGAGAGACGTAGGCCATTGGTGAGGAGGTAGCCTGCTCTTTGGCAGCAGAAGTTCATTGTTGAAGTTGAAAGTGCTAGTTATCGACTAGAGGGGGGTGAATAGGTTATTTTATGAAAGTCTTCAAAACAAAGATGTTTCAAGACAAACAACAGAAATGACCTAGTTGATATGCAGAAGGAAGATAAACTCACAACAAGCAAGCCATAGTCAAGTATGCAATATTGTGAACGGACAAGACTAATAGAGCTATGTAGTAAGGATCGTGGATGGAAGATAGTATGAAGCCAATCAACTAAAGTGGTCAAGCAATGAAGTCAAACAGATAAGGCAAATAAGCAATGACTTCAATGAAGACAAACTAAAGGTAAAGGAGGGAAGGGATAGAACCAAATACTTGTTGAAGACACAGGATTTGTTGGACCAGTTCCAGCTTGTCAGGACAACCGTGACATCTGGTTAGGGAGGCTGAGATTCAACTCAAGACCGCCTTCACCTTATTCCCTTGAGCTAAGGACACACAGCCCTCGCCTAATCACTCGTAAGTCTTCAAGGTAGACTTCCAACCTTCACAGACGACGCTCACCGCAATCCACAATGACTCTTGGATGCTCAGAACGCGACGCCTAACCGGCCGGAGGATCTACAGCCCTCAAGTGTAATAAGTCTTCGTGTCACATGACAGAAAACTTCAAAGGATGCCTAACACTCTTTGCTCTCGTGTTTTGGGCTTTGTCTCGCAAGGATTTCTCTCTCAAAGGCTTCGAGGTGGGTTGCTCTCAAACGACAAAAGCCATGCACTAACTCTCGAAAGCAGCCACCAATTTATGGTGTAGGGGTGGCTATTTATAGCCACTAGGCAACCCGACCTGTTATGTCCGAAATGACCTCGGTCACTAAGGAACTGACACGTGTTCCAACGGTCGATTTCAAACACACACGGCAACTTTACTTGGGCTATAAGCAAAGCTGACTCATCCAGCCTGGATAAAGTTTGCTTCATTGTCTTCGCCAAGACATAGGATTTGGGTTGAGCATCACTTCAACCATTCTCGACTATGATCACTTGGACCCCACTTAACAAAGACGGTGGTTCCTACGACTCAACAAAGAAGAAAAGGAAACAACTAAACAACACAGCCTTCGCTCCATAGTCTTCACTCAATGTCTTCTCATGTCATAGTCTTCAATGTGAATATCTTCACATACCACCATTGTCTTCAATGTCTTCATACATTTTAGGAGTCTCCTCCGTAGGTAAACCGAATCAATGAGGGACACTACCGCATGCTATCCTCGCAATTCTCACAAACGATTAGTCCTCAACCACATTTGTCGCAATACTCCAAAACCAACTAGGGTGGCACTAGATGCACTTACAATCTCCCCTTTTGGTGATTGATGACAAACTGGTTGAAGTTTTCAACGGGATAAAATATGTGAAATTGTAAAGGATAGGGAATTGTCTTCATAAGTGGCAAAGGCTCCCTCAAGATGTGCATATAAGTAGTTTGCTTTTGGAATGCAAATGCACATGGCTTGTACTTGTGGAGATCCTCTTCAACTTATGAAGATAATTCATCATGCATGAAATGATATAGCTAAGAGAATGACATGCATAATGAAAATGGACGCTCCGCAGAATGATCTAAGTGCGGAAGTTATCGCCGCATCAGAGTAAAGTGCCAAGTAAGCAGCGTATTTACCATCGAGTTTAAGTGTTACAACTCACAAGAACCAAATGTTTCAAAAACGAGAGTTGTAAACACTAGGCAAAATATAGTGCAACCGCTCTTATGAACCCGCTGAAGACTATCAACTCATATGCTTCTCCCCTTTGTCAAGAAGGACCAAAAGGTTTGAAGACATAGAGCATCTACTCGCCCCTCTTCAAGAGAGATGATGATGCAGGTTGTCGTTGTTGGTTGGCGGTGCGCATTTGAGCTTGGCGCAGTGTTCGATCTGCGCGTAAGTAGGGGCGTGAAGTAGCTTCGCTTCATCATCGATCACTCTGCATTGACCGCTGTCCGGGAGGAAGAAATAGTCGAGTCTTCAAGAGATGGAGTTCGTCAGAGGACTGCATTCCGTGGAGGAGTGGAGTCAAACTTGAAACGCTCATGAAGCCATCGCCTTGAAGATCAGCTTCAAAGACCGAAAGGTGGTCAAACTCTTCCATGATCGCCGATAAGTCTCGTGGAGTGACAAAAGCATTCTTGGTGGCAAGGTTGTGAATGCGATTGACGCCCACCAAGAGGCTTTGCATTTGACGCTGAGCCAGGAGTGATGCTTATCTTGCTTTTGATGCAGCGCCACAAGAAGTTCTCGATCATTGAGGACTCGAGAGCGTGTCCGAGGCCTTTGGCCAATTGTGCTCTCAAGTGGCTTCATTGCGTAACGATGAGGCGCACTAGTGTTCCCAGCCAGATTACCTAGATACCGCTTGGACGCCTTCAATGGGTTGAGAGAAGTTGTGATTCTGCATTTCAAGACTTAGTGGTGCTTTTGCAGCCTGTGGTATATGGCTTCAACATATATCAACCTCTCGTAGAAAGATCGATGATTGGCAGCGTAGGGTTGATAGTTGATAGCAGAGTGCATCTTGATGAGGCGATGACCCATGGAGCATAGAACTTCCGTCCAAACAGATCAGATCCAGATGTTGCCAACTGCCCGATGAAGAAATCTTATGCGGTTGAAGCCGATGCCATTGAGGATGTAGAAGACCAATGTCTTCATTGCTCCTTCAAGCTTATGCAGCTTAGTGGTGTTTTAGCAGTGCTCAATGATGTCAAGAGCTTTGGCTTCATGATGGACATTTCAAATATTCACCGAGGACCCATGTCTTTGTATCTCCAAGTAGTAGCCATGGATGGAGTGTGGCAAAGAATTGAAGCACTAATTCTTTCATTCCAAAGGTTTTTGTCCATTACGTTGCCAGCATCGCCTGCATCATGAAAGCAACCATGCGCTTCTGCTAAGTACTTGTCTCAAGAATGGCTTCAAAGGTTTATATGCGATATGAGGGAAAAATGCGGCCTTCATACATAAGTTGCATCATGGGAGGGAAAGCTTCTTTTGTCAGGAGATAGCTCCAGAACCGGTCGATGAGATCCTTGGCCTTTTGTAGGGTTCTTAGCACCGCCAAAGAAAGTATTGTGGGCTTTGAAGCCATTTGCATTGAAAGAACCAGCTTGAGGTGGCAAAGGTTCGGAAACCTTGGTAGCCTTGGCTTCGCTGCTGGACCGGAGGCCTATGCGCAATATGATAGTCGAATTGAGGACCAGAGGCATGAAGGCGGAGGGACCAGAACGGGCCATCTTATCGTGACTAGCTCGCCATAGTCGTATGCTTGCTCGATTGTGTAGGGCCTTGGTATGAATCGAGCAAAGGGCAAGAATCGAGGCTTCAGTTGCATGCCAGATGCTTCGGGAGCAGTTTCTCATTGGCTTCGTGCACAGCTTCTTCCATGGCTTCAGGAGCAGCTTGGGACAGCTCATTATTGGCTTCAAACCATGACCACGCCATTGGCTTCATTGGTGTTGGAGGTGGCAGCTCAATGTTTTCAACCTCCACTTGAGGAGCTGGAGGGTCGGGCATCGCACGTTGATATCTCGAATAACTTCTTCACTTACAGGTGTAGGGACACGTTTTTCTTCTTCTTGGGTGTCAGCCGGCCGATGCAGCTGGATTGTCTTCAGCAGCTTTAGCTTCGCACTCGAGACATTCACAGTTGGAGTGGCTTCAAAACACTTGACGGGCACAAAAGGTGGTGGTGCACTTCTCCTTCTCGAACGCTTAAGAGGCACTTGAGGCCTTTGACTCTTTAAGGCCTCGCAAATGTCAAGCGACGCCTTTGGAGATGGGGGTTGTCTGGCCTCAAAGTCTTCCTCTTCTTCTTGAGTGTTGTTGTTGGGGAGTGACTTGTTGTTGGGGAGTACCGGGGAGTCTTGTTGTTGCGGGCGATCAGCCCATGAAGCATCCTCGAGCAATTGGCGCAGAGGACGCACTATCAATGTCGATGAGTTCGCTGTTCGCATTTAACAAAGCGATGATACCACATTGTATTCGATTTGAGGAAGAACTTCATCATCTTCAACATTGTCATGGTGACCAATGTCTTCAGCAGTGAGGGGATCACTGTGGAATATCTTCAGCTTCGTGGAGCCTCCAGAAAGCAGGCTCATGAACAGTCGCGAAGTTCTTGGTTGGTGATGCTGGACGCAACCATAGAAATGGGTTCAATAATCAAGGGCCTGTGGGAGCAGCCCGATTCTTCTTGGTCTTAAGCTTCTTCTTGAGGAGCAGCAGACGAGGCGCTGGATTTTTCCTTTTCCGCTTCAGCCTCGCTTCACTCGCTCTTCGTCGCTGGTAAGCTTGATCGGACCTTTGGCTTCGAGCTACCATGCTGCTTGGGAAGACTATGCGGGCTCTTCCGCCTTGAAGGTGCAGCTTGGTCAGTTGAAGACTTTTTTCTTTGCAGCCATCCTGGTCGATGCCAGGACGGCCAAGAGCTCTTGGCGCTTCTCAAATTTCATTGTAGGCAAGCACGACTTGTCGCCCAAAGCCTTCATATGCCAACGAGAGCCCGGCTTCTTCACGCTTCTTGAGAAAGTTTTCTTTTGAGGTCGGCAACATGACCTTGAAGTTTTTCACGCCTTGCACGCTGAGTGCAGCCATATGCTTCTTTGAACCGAGCCTTCTCATAGTCAATTTTGTGCTTCAACATCAATCTACTGAAAGCTAGAGCTAGCTCGTAAGCAATGGCGCCGCTGAAAGAGATGCCGAGGCCAATTGGAAGTTGCAGAGATTCAAAGTTGATGTTTGGTGAGTCAAACCACTCATCAATGAAGTGATGGATGATTGCCACATCAAAGAGAGGCAAGTTGTTGAAGATTTCTTTTTTCTTTTCTCTTGATAAGTTGCTCAAGAGCATCATCTCGCAAGATCGCCATCACTTGACAGATCAATGTGCTCTTCACGCAGAATTGCAGCAGGAGTCGCTGTCGTTGGCTCAGATTCTTGACACTTTCTTTCTTTCCTCCGCCTTCTTCGGAGATACGGATTGATCTCGACCTGCACCGCTTCTGGAGGTGGCATGCATGTGGTCACTCGTGAAGCTTTTGGAGGAGCAGCTGACTTTGAAGCCTTGACTTTCTTTTGCTGCGTGGCTTTGGAGCAGGAGCAGGAGCTGGGCTTCATCGTAATCAGCCTCGTCATCGTGAGTGATCCACTTTGGCACCTTGGACCAAGATATAAGTGATGAGGCCATCAAGGTTTGAAAAGGGACCGATGACATTGGGTTCAAGGCCATACGTGAGCGGCCAAGACGGGGAGCAGAGGGACCAGGTTGAAGTCTAATCCCAATGACTTCTTGTTTTCCTTGCGGAAGCCTTTGCGTATGGAAGTTGCGCTTGAAGAGATTGTCAACGCGACACAGTGAGCAAAGACGCTGGTCGGCATTTTCAGTCGAGGTCCACGGACCATGCAAGGATAGAAACCTTGTGCAATAGCTTCAGCCATGCTCTTGGAGGGAGGCCTCAAACAGAATATCACCCCAAGGGCTTTCGATGGCATTCTTCTCGGATATTCTTGTGTGACGAAATTGTACTTGAACCACTGCTCAGCCTAATAGCCGAATCCATTGGATTCGTCTTGCGCTGATTATAAGTCTCTTCGATCTGGTCTTTGTACAAAGCTCGCGAGGTCATCAGCAAATCTTTTGAGGTTCCCTCACGACGCTGTATGCCGCCTTCCCGACTGATTTATCTCAGAGCCATGAGCTTCAAGTTGAATGGCTTCCAATCAAAGGCTTCAAAGGCTTTGCGCTTGGTTGATGTACATGAACCGCTTCGGAGAGTTGGTTTGATGTTGTAAGAATTCTGCAAACGAATGCGTTACTATGAGAACCAAGGGATTCTCCCATGGACATGTACCTGCGGATAAGATTAGAGATGCGAGGAAGGGAAGAGGTCATATGCATTCTCGTAAGATTTTGAAGATAAATCGGTTTGAAGACATTGACTCATGTTATGCTAAGACATTCACTTATATACTGAGAGTTGGTTCCATTTGTATACGAATCTGTGAATAAGTACAAGTGAGGAATCTAACTAGTTGTGAAGCTTAAGTGAATATACTACAAAGCAGACGAGATGCGCATGAATAGATCTAACTTTGTATGGGCAGTAACCATTTTTGGCAAGTAGGATGAATCTTTGAAGATCAAAAAGATGGTAAAAATAGAGATATATTTACCGCTCAAGAACTGCTAGACGGAAGGAAAGGAGGTCGAGTAGTTCAGTCTGCCGGTCTAACTTGGCATACGGAGACACCCTACGGCACGCGCGGAGATGAAGATGTTCGTGGTCGTCATGTGAGGACGGCGCGGAGAAGTCGCGCAGCTAAGCTGCCCGCTGCTTGGGTTGCCGAGAGCTAGCGGTGGCGCTTAGGGTTTTGACGAGGTGGAGAGGTGGAAGAAGATTTTCTTTACCGCATGGGACATGTATTTATAACGAGGTGTGCGGGCGCAAAGGCACTTACTCAGTGCCTCGGGCGGTTCACATCTCGAGGGGCACGTGGCACGCATGCAACATACAATGAGATGTCCCATGCTCCCACGCCGCCCGGGTTTGTTTGAGGGTCGCTCAAGCTTCTCCCGAGTTCAACAAAGAATGATGAATCATTTAAAACAGACTTAAAGTTTGTCTCTGTGTCTTCACGACAAGGACGCAGAGAAGACATCTGACAGTTTCAATAGAATGCATATGATTTGGACAGATAGAGTTTGAGATAGAAAGCATAGAGATTGGGGTCCCATCACATTCACTTAGTTCAAAAGATTCAACTTGAAGACATAGCTATAAGTGAATGCTGTAGAGGACAGAAATATATATATATATCGATAAAAGAAACCAAATCATCATAGTGAAGAAAAATGAAGATAGGTTGAAGTTGAAGTCAAATCAAATGCTAATAGCTTCAAGAAATAACGCCATGAGTGAAACACTTCAAACAAAGAAATTTGGTGGTGGCGTTATCCAATCAGATAGGAAGTATTAGACCTGCATACCGGCAAGCACAATTATCGTGGCGCCCAAGTCAAATTCCACGTTAATGTATTCACACACGTAATGTAAGTCTTCATTGATTGAAGATATACGCATTTACTGCGGTGTTGCACATCTAAGTCATCAACATGCATAAGTGTTAGGATGTGTGCTTGATCACGTGACATTTGAGGATTCCAAGATATTTAGCTCACATCAGAATTTGCAAAACCTTTTCTCATCCAAGGGCTTTGTGAAGATATCCGCCGCTTGCTCTTCAAGTGTTGACGTGAATGATGTCAATATCTTTCTTCATGACATGATCCCCGAGAAAATGATGACGAATTTCAATGTGCTTTGTCTTCGAGTGCTGGACCGGATTGTTGGCAATCTTGATGGCGCTTTCGTTGTCAGTAAAAGAGGTACTTGTGTCGATTGATGCCATAGTCCTTGAGAGTTTGCTTCATCCATAGAAGCTGAGCACAACAAGATCCAAAGCAGCAATGTATTCAGATTCGCAGCATTGAGAGTGACATACGCTTCGCTTTTTGAAGACCAATGCACGAAAGTGATCGCCCCGTAAAGTGACATGTGCCTCGATGTAGACTTATGATCCACTTTGTCACCAAAGATAATCAGCATCCTAAAATCCAACTAAATCAAATTTTGAGCCCTTTGGATACCATAATCCAGAATTGGGGTGTGAGCCAAATATCAAGAATTCGCTTACAACGCTAAGTGATGCGATTCCTTGGTGCCGCTGAATCGAGCACACATGCAAACACTAAGCATAATATCTGGCCTAGATGCACATAGGTAGAGTAAGGAACCAATCATGGAGCGGTATACCTTTTGATCGAACTCTTTACCATTGTCGTCGGGACCCAAGTGGTGTTTATCGGCATTACGCTGTGTATCCTTTGCACTCTTGCATTCCAAACTTCTTCGTGCAATCTTGGAGGTATTTTTCTTGAGATATAAAGATGCCATTCTTTGTCGATTTAATTTGAAGACCAAGGAAGAACTTGAGCTCTCCCATCATGGACATCTCGATATTGTTCTTGCATCATGTATCCAAACTCATCACTACTACTACTGTTGGTGCAAACCAAGATAATGTCATCCACATATATTTGGTACATACAACAGCTTCACCATCATATGTCTTCGTGAAGAGTGTGGGATCAAGGGATCTAGGTTTGAAGCCTTTGCTCTTCGTAGTCTTTGATTGTATCATACCAAAGCGCGAGGAGCTTGTTTGATACATAGGCTCTTTATTTAGCTTGTACACCATATTAGGATGTTTTGGATCTTCAAAGCCAGTGGTTGAGCTTATATATACTTCTTCTTCTTCAATCTTGCCTGAGAAATGCACTCTTCACATCCATTTGATAGAGCAAGATGTTGTGGTGGTTAGCATAGGCTAGTAGTATGCGTAATAGCTTCAAGCCTAGCTACAGGAGCAAATGTTTCATCAAGTCAATTCCTTCAACTTGAGTATATCCTTGAGCCACAAGCCTTGCTTTGTTTCACGGTATTGACCATGCTCATCTTGCTTGTTTCGAGTATCCATTTGTTGCCAATAATGTTATGCTTATGTAGGGTCAGGACGCTTGACAAGTTCCCAAACATTATTCATAGCTTGAAATGTTGAAGTTCTTCTTGCATAGCTTGAATCCATTCTCGTTCCATAAAAGCTTCAAAGAACTTCTCTTGGGTTCCGATATTGATACAAAGGAAAAGTGCCCACGTAAATTTGCTAGTCAGTGTTGCTCTTGAGCGAGTAAGCGGACCTCGTGCATTGATGCTATCGATTATCTTCTCAATCTGTACTTCATTTGCAACTCGAGGATGAACTCGACGAAGACTTTGCTCTTGCCGATCAACGGCTATCATGGGAAGGATTGTCTTCGGTGTCGAGTATTGTCTTTGTAACATCCCAAATTTTCCTATTTGGAATGTTTTACAATTATAGATAAGCATCCTATGCATCCTGTTTGAATTTGAATACCATTTGAAGTTTCAGAGTTTTGAGTTTGAATTTGAATTCCAAACTTTGGCATGTGGAAACAATTCAAAACTAACCGATAAATACTTGATCAAAAGTATGAGAGGAGCAAACATGACACTCCAAAATATCAGAGGAAACAATGCTAAAAGAATTGAATTCAAATCTGAATTTTATTTGAATTTGAAAAATGGATTTTTAAAGTTTGATTTTGCTTGGAAAAATGTTCAAATGAAAGGGAATATTCCCTCGATCATTTTGGTATATATATACCCTATATAAAATATTTATAGTTTAGGTTTTATTTTGGTTTTGTTTTAATTAAAAATAAAAGAAAAAAGACTTTCGCCACAAAGCCACCTGTGCCCAAATACCACCTCACCTCACCCCTCCTCAAGAATCGCCCAGCTAACTGCCCACTAGGCCACTGAGCCAGCCCAACAAGACACACTCAAGGCGCCAAAACCCCTGGTCCGCCACCCGACCAAAACCCTCCCTCTCTCAATCGACCTGGCCCCCACCTGGCTGCCTTCCCTCGCCCACGAACGAACCTCGCTGAGATCCTCCGATCCCGGCGATCCGGATCCCAATCACCCCCGATGCCCTTCCTCACCGAGGCCCTCGCTATAAGCCCGAGCCTCCACCCCATTCCCTTAGCCTCACGGAGCCCTCTCCTTCTCCTCCCGAGCTCAGCCGAGCACCGAACCTCCCCCGCCAAAACCTCGGCCACTGGTGCCCCCGAACCTCCCGACACCACCGAACCTTTCCTCGAGCCTCAAGACCTCCCCGGCGTCCTCCTGGCTCGCGACCCCAACGCCGAGCACTCCTCGGCTGACAAGCCGCCGAGTCCGGAGTCCCGAATCCTCCCCGTCTGATCCCAATCGTGATTGCTGCACGTAAGAATTATGTCCTTGATGCACCGCTAGGTGACGGACCTATTGCAGGAGCAGACGCAGACGTTATTTAACGCTTATTAGCTCAATATGATGACTACTTGATAGTTTAGTGCACCATGCTTAACGACTTAGAATCGGGACTTCAAAGACGTTTTGAACGCCATGGACCATATGAGATGTTCCAGACTTGAAGTTAATATTTCAAACAAATACCCAAGTTGAGAGATATGAAGTCTCCAACAAGTTCTATAGCTAAAAGATGGAGGAGAATTGCTCAACTAGTGAGCATGTGCTCAGATTGTCTGGTACTACAATCACTTGAATCAAGTGGAGTTAATCTTCCAGATAAGATAGTGATTGACAGAGTTCTTCTAGTCACCATCACCAAGTTACCGAACTTCGTGATGAACTATAGTATGCAAGGGATGACGAAAATGATTCCCGAGCTCTTCGTGATATTGAAATCGACGAAGGTAGAAATCGACGATGATTGACAAGACCACTAGTTTCAAGAAAAGGGCAAAGGGAAAGAAAGGGAACTTCAAGTAGAATGACAAGCAAGTTGTCACTCCCGCCAAGAAGCCCAAAGCTGGACCAAAGCCTGAAACCGAAAGTGCTTACACTACAAAGGAAATGGTCACGGAAGCGGAAATGCCCTCAATATTTGGTGAATAAGAAGGATGGCAAAGTGAACAAGGGTATATTTGGTATACAGGTTATTGATGTGTACCTTACTAGTGTTTATAGTAGCCCCGAGTATTTGATACTTGTTCGCCATAAAAATTAGTAACTCGAACAGGAGTTACGTATAAACAGAGACTAGTTGAGGGTGAAGTGACGATGTGTGTTGAAGTGGTTCCAAGATTGATATGATCATCATCGCACACTCCCTATACTTTCGGATTAGTGTTAAACCTAAATAAATGTTATTTGGCATTTGCGCTGAGCATGAATATGATATGATCATGTTTATTGCAATACGCTTATTCATTTAAAGTCGAGAATAATTGTTGTTCTGCTTACATGAATAAAACCTTCAATGGTCATACACCCAATGAAAATAGTTTGTTGGATCTCCATGGTAGTGATACACATATTCATAATATTGATGCCAAAAGATGCAAAGTTGATAATGATAGTGCAACATATTTGTGGTAATCGCCGCTTGGGTCATATCGGTGTAAAGCGATGAAGAAACTCCATAAAATGGACTTTGGAATCACTTGATTATGAATCATTTGATGCTTGTGAACCGTGCCTTATGAGCAAGATAACTAAAACTCCGCTTCCTAACAATGGAACGAGCTATCGACTTATTGGAAATAATACATACCGATGTATGCGATCCAATGAGTATTGATGCTTGTGGCAAGTATCGTTATTTTCTGACCTTCACAGATGATTTGAGCAGATATGGGTATATCTACTTAATGAAGCACAAGTCTGAAACATTTGAAAAGTTCAAAGAATTTCAGAGTGAAGTGGAGAATCATCGTAACAAGAAAATAAAGTTTCTATGATCTGATCGTGGAGGAGAATATTTGAGTTACGAAGTTTGGCCTTCATATAAAACAATGTGGAATAGTTTCACACCACGCCACATGGAACACCACAACGTAATGGTGTGTCCGAACGTCATAACCAGATATGGTGCGATCTATGATGTATCTTACCGATTTACCACTATCGCTTTGGGGTTATGCATTAGAGACAGCTTGTATTCACTTTAAATAGGGCACCATCAAAACCGCTTGAGACGACGCCTTATGAACTGCGGTTTGGCAAGAAACCAAACTTGTCATTTCTTAAAGTTTGGGATCATGATGCTTATGTGAAAAGTTTTAACCTGATAAGCTCGAACCCAAATCGAGAAGTGTGTCTTCATAGAATACCCAAAGGAAACTATTGGGTACACCTTCTATCACAGATCCGAAAGCAAGATATTCGTTGTTAAGATGGATCCTTTCTAGAGAAGGAGTTTCTCTCAAAGAAGTGAGTGTGGAGGAAAGTAGATCTTGATAAGGTAATTGTACCTTCTCCTGAATTGAAAAGTAGTTCATCACGTAAATCAGTTCTAGTGATTCCTACACCAATTAGTGAGGAAGCTAATGATGATGATCATGAAGCTTCGATCAAGTTACTACCGAACCTTGTAGGTCAACCAGAGTAAGATCCGCACTGTAGTGGTACGTTAATCCTATTCTCGAGGTCATGTTACTTGACCATGGCTAACCTAAGGACTATGAGGAAGCGATTATGAGCCGATTCCGAAATGGCTTAATTATGAAATCTGAGATGAGATCCATGTATGAGAACAAAGTATGGACTTTGATTGACTTGCCTGATGATTGGTGAGCCATTGAGATTAAATGGATCTTCAAGAGGAAGACGGACGCTGATAGTAGTGTTACTATCTACAAAGCAAAGAATTGTCACAAAAGGTTTTCGACAAGTTCAAGGTGTTGACTACAATGAGAGTTTCTCACTCATATCTATGCTTAAGTCTGTCTCAATCATGTTGGCAATTGCCGATTTTATGAAATCTGGCAAATGGATAAACAAAACTACATTCCTTAATGGATTTATTAAAGAATAGTTGTATATGATGCAACGAAAAGTTTTTGTCAATCCAAAAGGTGCTAATAAGTGTGCAAGCTCCAACGATCCATCTATGGACCGTGCATGCATCTCGAGTTGAATATACGCTTGATGAGTTGATCAAAGCATATAGTTTTATACATGACTTATGTGAAGCCTGTATTTACAGAAAGTGAGGGAGCACTACAACCTTTCTCGATAAGTATATGTGAATGGCATATTGTTGATCGTAAATAATGTAGAATTTTCTCGAAAGCATAAAGGAGTGTTTGAAAGGAGTTCTTCAAAATAAAGACCTCAAGAAGCTACTTATTACATTGAGCATCAAGATCTATAGAGATAGATCAAGACGCTTGATAAGATTTTTCAAAGAGTACATACCTTGATAAGATTTTGAAGTAGTTCAAAATGGAACACCAAAGAAGGAGTTCTTGCCTCGTGTTGCAAGGTGTGAAGTTGAGGAAGACTCAAAACCGACCATGGCAGAAAATAGAAAGAGAATGAAAAGTCATTCCCTATGCCTTACTCATAGGTTCTATAAAGTATGTTATGATGTATACCTATTACATAAAGGAGTAATCAACACTACTAGCGACCTACCAAAGCACCAATCCCGGACTTGGAGACAAGAATTGATACAAGAGATGAACTAGGGTTTTGAGAGGGATGGTGCCGTGAAGATGTTGATGGAGATTGCCCTTCCCAATGAGAAGAGCGCTGTGATGATGATGGCGATGATTTCCTCCCTGAGGGAAGTGTCCCCGCAGTAACAGCTCGCCGAGCCCTAGATTGGTTCCACTAAGGTTCCGCCTGGCGGCAGAAGTTTCATTCCAAAGGTTGCTTCTGATTTTTCTCGATTTAAAGACCTCATATAGCGTAAGATGGGCATCGGAGAGCCACCGTGGGGACCACGAGGTAGGGGGCGCCTGGTCTTCATCTTTGGCAAGGATTTTTCATTATTTTTATAAGATGTTCCGTGGAGTTTCAGGAATTTTGGAGTTGTGCGTAATAGGTCTCTAATATTTGCTCCTTTTCCAGCCTGTAATTCCAATGCCAAAGATTCTCCCAACTTATGTAAACCTTGTAAAATTAGAGAGAATAGGCATAAGTATTGTGACATAACGTAACAACAGCCCATAATGCAATAAATATAGATATAAAAGCATGATGCAAATGGACGACGTAGACCGAGTCACTGTACTAACCGCAAGATGGCCGGTTTGGGGTTGTTCGATGGTGACAGATTCGGACCCCTTGAACCGCCGAACCGGATTATGATCTTCATGGGCGTACACAGCCCATGTTGCAATCTTCACCGCGTCGCAGTGATTTCGGATCAGCAGTCGGGCAGGAGATCTCGCCACCGCCGACCCAAGTCTTGTCCGTTTATTGACGCTCGGACGACATTACAGCCGCATGTTACCCCGATACCCAACATCAGCATAACGCGAGGTTGCTAAACCGAGGATCGATAACTCAAGCCAAGGAGGATTTAGCAGTGAAGAAACCAAGATGGTCGAGGAGCGGCCGCTGGATGCACAGTACGCGGATTCAGGCAGAAAATTACCGACTCATGTTGGACCGTAACGCTTCAAACGACGATTGCGGAGAAGGCATCGCCTCGATTGCCACTGGTTTACGGCAATGAATCTCTTCAAAGACACCAGAGCAGGAACCAGTAATCCGCAGCGTAAACCGGATTGAAGCGCCAAAGGTGGAGCACCGGATCAACCACGGTAATCGACCACCGACGGACCCATGACCCGCCACAAGATATACCAACGCCGCCGGGTCACTTCTCCACCCCTTTGGATAACATGATCGCTGCGGCATCGTGATTGGCAGCTATCCCAATGGAGGGTGAATCCCCAGCGGTGGTTGAGACGCGGCGCGCCAGGGATCTTCTACAAACGGCTATGGTACAGCAGCAGGCCTATTCATATAGCCGAGACAGGCTTCATTCAACCCCACGCCCGAGCCGGAGTTACACCGACACATTGATGAACCGTTGTGTCAAGCAAGTGCGAAACCGAGATGTCCTCGAGGTCCTAATCCGCGCTGCAGGGACAAATGCTCAGATGTGGTGGATAACGAAGAGCATGTCGAGAAGCCGAAGTTAGCAAAGACAGACCGCTACCACTCCGTTCGCCCAACGACTTCCGTGGAACGAGGCCTTACTTTCAGCTCTTGGGAGTGCCTCGTCTCACCCCGCTTTGTGAATGTGCGGCTACCCAAGGATTTCAAGGGTCCACGAAGGTGCCTAATTACACCGCCGATTTACCGCCCGAGTCGTGGGTTGAGAGTTATGAGATGGCAATGGAGATGCCGGATGTGGATGAAGCGGCATGTGTGAAGTATTTCACTATGATGTTGGACGGAACGGCTCGCACTTGGCTGAAAAGTTTACCGCTTAACTCCATGGGTCATGGGCCGAAAGTTAAAAGCCCGGTTTATAGCAAACTTCAAAGACACGCAAGCAACTCATGTCAATTGTGGATTTAGCTGCTCGCGCCCGTGAAGAGGGCGAGTCAACAACCCATTGGGCGCCGGTCTCGTAGATTTTGCATTCATCGGACCGCATCAATGCCGACTCGGCAGTTATAATATCGAGGGTAATTGCCGCTTTAAGCCTTTGAAACTGAAGTTGGGACGGCTCAAGCATCACCGCAATGATATGGGAACGCTTATGGTTGCGCTTAGTTAAGTATGCCAATTCGATAGTACCAAGGACCCCTAACTGATGATGAAAACCGGAGAAGGGAAAGAAGAACGGCAACACCAAGGGCAGCAGATAATCAAGCGGGCCATAGTAACAATGGTAAGCGAAGCGGATAGTAATTCAGATTTTGTGGCTAACACCAATACGCAGGTAATGGTCAGCCAGTAAGGGTAAACCGCCCCACGAGGTGGAGAGCCAAGTCCCAATCCGGAGTGCCTAAATTACCTATTGAACCAGTCCCGCCCAAGCATGGATCATGGGACAAGCCGCCTCGCACTCCGGAAGGACTGTTATATCATGCGAGAGTAGAAAATTCAGATTTTTCCAGAGTGATCATGGATCGTCCGGCGGTTCAGTCCCGGTCCTACAGCCGGGTTATGGTGGAGGTAATTCCGTTCAGGATTTCAGGTAATCAAGGTGGACATGGCAATCAAGGTAATCAGGCAACCAAGGTGGTTACAATCAACAAGGGAATCAGCAATGCAGCAGCCGGGGTTATCGAGTCACCCAAGCGCTTAAGTAGTGGGCAGTACCATGTTTTCACCACTAGCCGCGCAAGCCGATCGTAAGCTTCATAAAAGGGCGTGAATTCGCTGAATCGGCGGTGCCTCGTTATTTGCGCTTAGTCCGCTTAGCCTATCGTGGAGTCGAGAAGATCATCCGCCTGCTGATAATCCGGTCATCTGGCGCTGGTGGTAGCACCGCAGGTTGGAGGTTATAAGTTCACTAAGGTGCCTGCGGATGGAGGGAGCAGATCAACATCTTGTATTATGACACCTTCCGCGATGGGGTTGATGATAATAATCTTAAACCGTCAACACCGCTTTTCACGGTGTGGTGCCTGGTAAATCGGCTTACCCAGTTGGTAAGATAGACCTGGAGGTTGCTTTTGGAGATGATCATGATTCAAGGTCAGAAAATTGACTTTTCAAGTGGTAAAAATCAGGAGTCCATACCATGCCCTGCTTTGGACGGCCGCTTATGCTAAGTTCATGGCAAGGCTGTTATGTTTATCTCGCAGCTCAAGATGCTGGGTCATAAGGGGACCATCACAGTGAATGCAAGCCGTAAGACCGCTTTGAAATGCAAGGAAGGTGATGCGGCTTATGCTGAGTCGGTTTTTGCAACGGAGGAGTTGAAATTCTATAAGGACAATGTTGATATGGGCGATATGACTTCTTTGAAAAAACCCACTACGGAGCATGACCCAGCCTTGAAGTTTAAATTGGCCGATGAGACCAAGTTGGTTGATTTTGTACCCGTGATTCATCCAAGCAGCTTTGTCATCGCGCAATATGGATCCGAAATAGGAAAGCGCTACCATCGAAGTTCATCCGTGAGAATCGGATATCTTTGCATGGAAGCCTTCTCGACATGCCAGTGTACCGAGGGAACTCGCCGAGCACACCCTTAATGTTGATCCCAAGTTTAAACCGTCGACAGCTTTCTCACCGGTTCAATGAAGAGAGACGAAGGCCATTGGTGAGGAGGTAGCCCGCTCTTGGCAGCAGAGTTCATTGTTGAAGTTGAAAGTGCTAGTTATCGACTAGAGGGGGGTGAATAGGCGATTTTATGAAAGTCTTCAAAACAAAGATGTTTCAAGACAAACAAATGTAAATGACCTAGTTGATAAGCAGCGAAGATAAACTACAACAAGCAAGCCATAGTCAAGTATGCAATATTGTGAACGGACAAGACTAATAGAGCTATGTAGTAAGGATCGATGGAAGATAGTATGAAGCCAATCAGCTAAAGTGGTCAAGCAATGAAGTCAAATAGATAAGGCAAATAAGCAATGAATTCACGAAGACAAACTAAAGGTAAAGGAGGGAAGGGATAGAACCAAATACTAGTTGAAGACACAGATTTGTTGGACCAGTTCCAGCTTGTCGTGACAACTGTGACATCTGGTTAGGGAGGCTGAGATTCAACTCAAGACCGCCTTCACCTTATTCCCTTGATCTAAGGACACACAGCCTCGCCTAATCACTCGTAAGTCTTCAAGGTAGACTTCCGAACCTTCACAGACGACGCTCACCGCAATCCACAATGACTCTTGGATGCTCAGAACGCGACGCCTAACCGGCCGGAGGATTCACACCCTCAAGTGTAATAAGTCTTCGTGTCACACAGACAGAAAACTTCAAGGATGCCTAACACTCTTGGCTCTCGTGTTTTGGGCTTTGTCCTTGCAAGGATTTCTCTCAAAGGCTTCGAGGTGGGTTGCTCTCAAACCACCAAAGCCATGCACTAACTCCGAGCAGCCACCAATTTATGGTGTAGGGGTGGCTATTTATAGCCACTAGGCAACCCGACCTGTTATGTCCAAATGACCTCGGTCACTAAGGAACTAACACGTGTTCCAACGGTCGATTTCAAACACACACGGCAACTTTACTTGGCTATAAGCAAAGTCGACTCATCCAGCTGGATAAGTTTTGCTCTCATTGTCTTCGCCAAGACATAGGATTTGGGTTGAGCATCACTACCATTCTCGACTATGATCACTTGGACCCCACTTAACAAGACGGTGGTTCCTACGACTCAACAAAGAAGAAAAGGAAACAACGAAACAATACAAATTCGCTCCATAGTCTTCACTCAATGTCTTCTCATGTCATAGTCTTCAATGTGAATATCTTCACATACCACCATTGTCTTCAATGTCTTCATACATTTTTAGGAGTCGCTCCGTAGGTAAACCGAATCAATGAGGGACACTACCAAGTATCCCGCAATTCTCACAAACGATTAGTCCTCAACCACATTTGTCGTCAATACTCCAAAACCAACTAGGGGTGGCACTAGATGCACTTACAATCTCCCCTTTGGTGATTGATGACAAACTGGTTGAAGTTTTCAACGGGATAAAATATGTGAAATTGTAAAGGATAGGGAATTGTCTTCATAAGTGGCAAAGGCTCCCTCAAGATGTGCATATAAGTAGTTTGCTTTTGGAATGCAAATGGCAGGTTGTACTTGTGGAGATCCTCTTCAACTTATGAAGATAATTCATCATGCATGAAATGATATAGCTAAGAGAATGGCATGCATAATGTAAAATGGACGCCCGCAGAATGATCTAAGTGCGGAAGTTATCGCCGCACTGCAGTAAAGCAAATAAGTAGCGCATTTAATTATCAAGTTTAAGTGTTACAACTCACAAGAACCAATGTTTCAAAAACGAGAGTTGTAAGCACTAGGCAAAATATAATGCAACCGCCTTTATGAACCCGCTTGAAGACTATCAACTCATATGCTTCCCCCTTTGTCAAGAATTCACCAAAAGGTTTGAAGACATAGAGCATCTACTCGCCCTCTTCGGAAGAGATGATGCAGCAGGTTGTCGTTGTTGGTTGGCGGTGCGTACGAGCTTGGCGCAAAGGTCGATTCATGCGTAAGTAGGGGCGTGAAGTAGCGCCGATTCATCATCGATCACTCGCATTGACCGCTGCGCGGAGGAAGAATAGTCGAGTCTTCAAGAGATGGAGTTCGTCGAGGACTGCATTCCGTGGAGGAGTGGAGTCAAACTTGAAACGCTCAAGGAAGCCATCGCCTTGAAGATCGCTTCAGACCGAAAGCAGGGTCAAACTCTTCCATGATCACCGATAAGTCTCGTGGAGTGACAAAAGCATTCTTGGTGGCAAGGTTATAATGCCATTGACGCCCACCAAGAGGCTTTGCATTTGACGCTTGAGCCAGGAGTGATGCTTATCTTGCTTTTGATGCAGCGCCACAAGAAGTTCTCGATCATTGAGGACTCGAGAGCGTGTCCGAGGCCTTGGCCAATTGTGCTCTCGGTGGCTTCATTCCGTAACGATGAGGCGACTAGTGTTCCCAGCCGCACACCTAGATACCGCTTGGACGCCTTCAATGGGTTGAGAGAAGTTGTGGTGATCTGCATTCAAGACTTAGTGGTGTTTTAGCAGGCTCGTGGTATATGGCTTCAATGCATATATCAACCTCTCGTAGAAAGATCGATGATTGCAGCAGAGGGTTGATAGTTGATAGCAGAGTGCATCTTGATGAGGCGATGACCCATGGAGCATAGAACTTCCGTCCAAACAGATCAGATCCAGATGCAGCCAATTGCCCGATGAAGAAATCTTATGTTGAAGCCGATGCCATTGAGGATATAGAAGACCAATGTCTTCATTGCTCCTTCAAGCTTTGCGTGCTTAGTGGTGTTTTAGCAGCTCAATGATGTCAAGAGCTTTGGCTTCATGATGGACATTTCCACCATCCACTGAGGACCCATGTCTTTGTATCTCCGTTGTAGCCATGATGTGGAGTGGCAAAGAATTGAAGCACTAATTCTTCATTCCAAAGGTTTTTGTCTATTACGGCCAAGCACACTGCATCATGAAAGCAATCAAGTGCTTCTTCTAAGCACGGCAGTTCGGCAATGGCTTCAGTGTCGAGGCGCATATGAGGGAAAATGCGGCCTTGGCATACGTAACAAAGGAGTAGTAGCTTCTTTGCCGATAGCTCCGTAACCGGTCGATGAGATCCTTGGCCTTTGTAGGGTTCTTAGCACTCACAAAGAAGGTATTGTGGGCTTTGAAGCCATTTGCATTGAAAGAACCAGCTGAGGTGGCAGTGCTCGAAACCTTGGTAGTCTTGGCTTCGCTTTTGGACCGAGGCCTATGAGCAATATGATAGTCGAATTGAGGACCAGAGGCATCAAAGTGAGGGACCGAATGGGCCATCTTATCGTGACTAGCTCGCCATAGTCGTAAGCTTGCTCGATTGTGTAGGGCCTTGGTGGCGAATCGAGCAAAGGGCAGAATCGAGGCTTCAGTGCATACAGCAGATGCTACGGAGCAGCTTCTCATTGGCTTCAGCACGCCTTCACTCGCTTCAGGAGCAGCTGGGACAGTTCACATTGGCTTCAGCCATGACCACGCCATTGGCTTCATTGGTGTTGGATGTGGCAGCTCATCGTTTTCAACCTCCACTTGAGGAGCCGGAGGGTCCGCATCGCAGGTTGATATCCGAATAACTTCTTCACTTACTGGGGTGTAGGGACACGCTTTCTTCTTCTTGGGTGTCACGGCTGATGCAGCCGGATTGTCTTCAAAGAGCTTTAGCTTCGCACTGTAGACATTCACAGCTTGGAGTGGCTTCAAAACACTTGACGGGCAACAAAGTTGGTGGTGCACTTCTCCTTCCGAACGCCGAAGAGGCACTTGAGGCCTTTGACCTTTACGAAGCTCATGAAATGTCATGACGCCTTTGGAGATGGGGTTGCTCGGCCTCAAAGTCTTCCTCTTCTTCTTGGTGTTGGGGAGTGACTTGTTGTTGGGGAGTACTGGGGAGTCTTGTTGTTGCGCGATCAGCCCATGAAGCATCCTCGAGCAATTACGCCGAGGACTAACTAATGTCGATGAGTTCGCTGTTCGCATTTAACAGCGATGATACCACATTGTATTCGATTTGAGGAAGAACTTCATCATCTTCAACATTGTCTTGGTGACCAATGTCTTCAAAGAGGAGGGATCACTGCTGAATATCTTCACCAGAGAGCCTCTGTGGAAGGTGCTCATGAACAACATGCGAAGTTCTTGGGTTGCGACGCTGGACTAACCATAGAAATGGGTTCAACAATCAAGGGCCTGTGGGAGCAGCCCGATTCTTCTTGGTCTTAAGCTTCTTCTTGAGGGAGCGGCATCGAGGCGCCAGTGATTTTTCCTTTTTCTCGCTTCAGCCTCGCAGCCTCGCCTTCTTCTCGCTCGTAAGCTGATCGGACCTTTGGCTTCGAGCCACCATGCTGCTTGGGAAGACAATGCGGGCTCTTCCTGCCTTGAAGGTGCAGCTTGGTCATTGAAGACTTTTTTCTTTGCAGCCATCCTGGTCGATGCCAGACGGCCAAGAGCCTTGCGCTTCAAATTTCATTGTAGGCAAGCACGCACTTGTCGCCAAAGCCTTCATACGCCACGAGCCTCCGCTTCTTCACGCTTCTTGAGAAAGTTTTCTTTGAGGTCGTGCAGCATGACCTTGAAGTTTTTCACGCCTTGCACGCTGAGTGCAGCCATATGCTTCTTGAACTGAGCCTTCTCATAGTCAATTTTGTGCTTCACTCATCAATCCGCTGAGCTAGAGCTAGCTCGTAAGCAATGGCGCCATGCTGAAAGAGACGCCGAGGCCAATTGGAAGTTGCAGATCTTCAAAGCTGATGTTTGGTGAGTCAAACCACTCATCAATGAAGTGATGGATGATTGCCACATCAAAGAGAGGCAAGTTGTTGAAGATTTCGCTTCTTCTTTTCTTCTTGATAAGTTGCTCAAGAGCATCATCTCGCAAGATCGCCATCACTTGATGATCAATGTGCTCTTCACGCAGAATTGCAGCAGTGAGTCGCGTCACCAGATTCTTGACACTTTTCTTTCTCGCTCCGCCTTCTTGGAGATAGGGATTGATCTCGATCTGCAATCGCTTCGTGGAGGTGCAATGCTGGCTTCACTCGTGAAGCTTTTGGAGGAGCAGCTGACTTTGAAGCCTTGACTTTCTTTTGCTTCGTGGCTTTGGAGCAGAGCAGGAGCCGGGCTTCATCGAATCAGCCTCGCCATCGAGTGATCCACTTTGGCACCTTGGACCAAGATATAAGTGATGAGGCCATCAAGGTTCAAAAGGGACCGATGACATTGGGTTCAAGGCCACGTGAGCCACAAGACGGGAGCAGAGGGACCAGGGTTGAAGTCTAATCCCAATGACTTCTTGTTTTCCTTTGCGTAAGCCTTTATGCGGCCGGAAGTTGCACTTGAAGAGATTGTCATCACGACACCGAGCAAAGACGCTGGTCGGCATTTTCAGCCGAGGTCCACGGACCATGCAAGGATAGAAACCTTGTGCAATAGCTTTAGCCATGCTTTGGGAGGGAGGCCTCAAATGTAATATCACCCCAAGGGCTTCGATGGCATTCTTCTCGCATATTCTTGTGTGACGAAATTGTACTTGAACCACTCGCTCAGCCTAATAGCCGAATCCATTGGATTCGTGGTCTTGCGCTGATTGTAAGTTTCTTCGTGGTCTGTCTTGTACAGCTCAATGAGGTCATCAGCAAATCTTTGAGGTTCCTCACGACGCTGTATGCCGCCTTCCCGACTGATTTGTCTCAGAGCTATGAGCTTCAAGTTGAATGGCTTCACAATCAAAGGCTTCAAAGGATTGCGCTTGGTTAATGTATATGAACTGGCTTCGGAGAGTTGGTTTGATGTTGTAAGAATTCGCAAACGAATGCAGATTATGAGAACCAAGGATTCTCCCATGGACATGTACTGTGATAAAGATTAGAGATGCGAGGAAGGGAAGAGGTCATATGCATTCTCGTAAGATTTTGAAGATAAATCGGTTTGAAGACATTGACCTCATGTTATAATACATTCACTTATACGCGAGAGTTGGTTCCAGATTTGTACGAATCCATGAATAAGTACAAGTGAGGAATCTAACTAGTTGTGAAGCTTAAGTGAATATACTAAGCAAAGACGAGATGCGCATGTAATAGATCTAACTTTGTATGGGCGTAAACCATTTTTGGCAAGTAGGATGAATCTTTGAGGATCAAAAGATGGTAAAAATAGAGATATATTTACCGCTCAAGAACTGCTAGACGGAAGGAAAGGAGGTCGAAAGTTCAGTCCACCGTGCCCTAACTTGGCGACGGAGGACACCTACGGCGGCGGGCGGAGATGAAGATGTTCGTGGTCGGCGGAGGACGGCGCCGAGAAGTCGCGCAACTAAGCGCTTGCTGTCGGGCGTTGCCGAGAGCTAGCGGTGGCGCTTAGGGTTTTGACGAGGTGGAGAGGTGGAAGAAGATTTTCTTTACCGCATGGGACAGGTATTTATAACGAGGTGTGCGGCAAGAGTGTAATTACTCAGTGTTTCTCGGCGTTCACATCTAAGGGCACGTGGCACGATGCAACATACAATGAGATGTCCCACATTCCCACGCCTCACCAGCTTTGTTTGAGGGTCGCTCCAAGCCCGAGTTCAACAAGAATGATGAATCACTTAAAACAGACTTAAAGTTTGTCTATGTGTCTTCACGACAAGGACGCAGAGAAGACATTCGGCAGCTTCACCGTAATGCATATGATTTGGACAGATAGAGTTTGAGATAGAAAGCATAGAGAGATTGGGGTCCCATCATATTCACTTAGTTCAAAAGATTCAACTTGAAGACATAGCTATAAGTGAATGTCAGAGGATGAAATATATATATGTATCGACAAAGAACCAAATCATCATTGTGAAGAAAATGAAGATAAGTTGAAGTTGAAGTCAAATCAAATGCTAATAGCTTCAAGAAATAACGCCATGAGTGAAACACTTCAAACAAAGAAATTTGGTGGTGGCGCTATCCACCGATAGGAAGTATTAGACCTGCATATCGGCGCACAATTATCGTGGCGCCCAAGTAAAATTCCACGCTAATGTATTCACACACGTAATGTAAGTATTCATTGATTGAAGATATACGTTATTTCGTGTTGCACATCTAAGTCATCAACATGCATAAGTGTTAGGATGTGTGCTTGATCACAGTGACATTTGAGGATTCCAAGATATTTAGCTCACACCGTAACTTGCAAAACCTTTTCTCATCCAAGGGCTTTGTGAAGATATCTCCGCTTGCTCTTCAAAGGTTGACGGAATGATGCCAATATCTTTCTTCATGACATGATCCCCGAGAAAATGATGACGAATTTCAATGTGCTTTGTCTTCGAAAGTGCTGGACGATTGTTGGCAATCTTGATGGCGCTTTCGTTGTCACGTAAAAGAGGTACTTGTGTCGATTGATGCCATGGTCCCGAGAGTTTGCTTCATCCATAGAAGCTGAGCACAACAAGATCCAAGAAGCAATGTATTCAGATTCTGCAGCTTGAGAGTGACACACGCTCGCTTCTTTGAAGACCAATGACGAAAGTGATCGCCCCGTAAAGTGACATGTGCCTCGATGTAGACTTGCGATCCACTTTGTCACCAAAGATAATTAGCATCCAAAATCCAACTAAATCAAATTTTGAGCCCTTTGGATACCATAATCCGAAAAGTTGGGGTGTGAGCCAAATATCAAGAATTCGCTTCACGCCTAAGTGATGCGATTCCTTTGGTGCCGCTTTGAATCGAGCACACATGCAAACACTAAGCATGATATCTGGCCTAGATGCACATAGGTAGAGTAAGGAACCAATCATGGAGCGTATACCTTTTGATCGAACTCTTTACCATTGTCGTCGGACCCAAGTGGTGTTTATCGGCATTGGCGCTGTATCCTTTGCACTCTTGCATTCCAAACTTCTTCAGCAATCTTGGAGGTATTTTTCTTGAGATATAAAGATGCCATTCTTTGTCGATTTAATCTGAAGACCAAGGAAGAACTTGAGCTCTCCCATCATGGACATCCGATATTGTTTTGCATCATGTATCCAAACTCATCACTATACTTCCGTTGGTGCACCAAGATAATGTCATCCACATATATTTGGCATACAAACAGCTTCACCATCATATGTCTTCGTGAAGAGTGGGGATCAAGGGATCTAGGTTTGAAGCCTTTGCTCTTCGTGAAGTCTTTGATTGTATCATACCAGCGCGAGGAGCTTGTTTGAGGCCATACAGTTCTTTTATTTAGCTTGTACACCATATTAGGATGTTTTGATCTTCAAAGCCGTGGTTGAGCGACATATACTTTTCTTCAATCTTGCCGCTGAGAAATGCACTTTCACATCCATTTGATAGAGCAAGATGTTGTGGTGGTTAGCATAGGCCAAGAGAATGCTAATAGCTTCAAGCCTAGCTACCGAGCAAATGTTTCATCAAGTCAATTCTTCAACTTGAGTATATCCTTGAGCCACAAGCCTTGCTTTGTTTCGACGACTTGACCATGCTCATCTTGCTTGTTTCGATATATCCATTTGGTGCCAATAATGTTATGCTTATGAGGCTCGTGACGCTTGACAAGTTCCCAAACATTATTCAGCTTGAACTGCTGAAGTTCTTCTTGCATAGCTTGAATCCATTCTCGTTCCATAAAGGCTTCAAAGAACTTTCTTGGGTTCTCGATATTGATACAAAGGAAAAGTGCCCACGAAATTTGCTAGCTGTGTTGCTCTTGAGCGAGTAAGCGACCAGGTGCATTAATGCTATCAATTATATTCTCAATCAGTATTTCATTTGCAACTCTAGGATGAACTCGACGAAGACTTTGCTCTTGCCGATCACCGTCATCATTGGAAGGATTGTCTTCAGTCGAGCATTGTCTTTTGTAACATCCCAAATTTTCCTATTTGGAATGTTTTACAATTATAGATAAGCATCCTATGCATCCTGCTTGAATTTGAATACCATTTGAAGTTTCAGAGAGTTTGAGTTTGAATTTGAATTTCCAAACTTTGGCATGTGGAAATCAATTCCAAAACTAACCTCGATAAATACTTGATCAAAAGTATGAGAGGAGCAAACATGACACTCCAAAAATATCAGAGGAAACATTGCTAAAAGAATTGGAATTCAAATCTGAGTTTTATTTGAATTTGAAAAAATGGATTTTCATAAAGTTGATTTTGCTTTGGAAAATGTTCAAATGAAAGGGAATATTCCCTGATCATTTTGGTATATATATACCCTATATAAAATATTTGTAGTTTAGGTTTTATTTTGGTTTTGTTTTAATTAAAAAATAAAAGAAAAGATTTTCGGGCGCCACCAGCCACCTGTGCCCAGCCACACCTCACCTCACCCCTCCCTCAAGAATCGCCCAGCCAACCGCCCACTAGGCCACTGTGCCAGCCCAACAAGACACACCTCCTCGCCTCAAACCCTGTGGTCCGCCACCCGATCAAAACCCTCCCTCTCTCATCGACCTGCGGGCCCCACCCCTCCGTCTTCCTCGCCCACTAAACGAACCTCGCTGAGATCCTCCGATCCCGGCGATCCGGATCCCAATCACCCCGATGCCCTTCCGCCACCGAGGCCCTGCTATAAGCCCGAGCCCTCGCACCCCATTCCCTTAGCCTCGCCGGAGCCCTCTCCTTCTCCCTCCCGAGCTCGCCGAGCACCAACCCTCCCCCGCCAAAACCTCGCTGTCAGCCTGTGCCCCGAACCTCCCCGACACCACCGAACCTTTCCCGAGCTCTCAAGACCTCCCCGGCGCCTCCTCAAGCTCGCCACCCCCAACGCCGGAGCACTCCTGGCCGACGTCAGCCGAGTCCGTGAGTCCTCGAATCCCTCCCCGTCTCGATCCCAATCGTGGCGGCACGATTAGAACCTCAAGGGGTACGTTTATTAGAAAACGCCGCCCGCCAAGGGTTTATTTTAGTTAGGTTTATTTATTTAGGCCGGTTCGCTTTTAGTTAAACCCTAGGCCCAT